>VCJJ01002060.1:31057-45261 GCA_024139415.1 Backusella tarrabulga
ATGTTAAAAGCTGGGCATCATGTTTGATATTAATGTGTCAAATGCTTCTTTTGGCAAAGCATTCAAGTTTATTTATGTTCAAACTTTTCAAATGTAAAAAGAGATAGTTTTTTTCACTGAGCAGCATACAAGGCTAAACATGAATGGATCACCAGGCAGTTTCTCAGGCACAGGCATAAAGTTACCAATAGTCTGTGATCTTTCATGGGTGGTTTGACAATTAGTTACTGCTCTCGTATAATATTGAGTATTTTGATTGCATGTTGTTCTGATCGAAAAACCATTATGATCCCCATTTTTGTGAAAAGTCGTAATCTCAGCGTTCTCCAAGTTATGTTCTGGAATAGTTATCGTCAAGTTTCCTGTTATAGTGCCCCGAATGTTCAACGATAGTAGGTTTGGAAAATATGTCTCTATGGCTTTTGCGAAAGATAGGGTGAAGTCTACATGGTTAATATAGAGGTATTTGATACTCGCTAGAGTTGAGGTGGTAGCATTAAATTTCAAGTAGACACGGTCTGTACATAAAGTTGTGAGCGTCGGAAGACAGGCATCGATAAACTGATTAAAGTTGATTACTTTTTTGGTTCTCTCCTCGGGTGAGGAATAGGGTACTTCTTGCTCATATACTTGTAGAACTGAACATGGGCTGATTGATTTTCAACTTGTCTGATTACCAGGTCAAGTTTAGTGACCAATGGTTGCGATATAACGTCATTAAGGATATCACCAGAGACTAGACTTATCTCCTCGAACCTTAAGGTTTTAATCGATGGTATATTGTTGTGCAGCTTCTCCAAATCAGTTAGTTTGATACTAGGTCCAATCAATCGGAGGCATGTCAAAACTGGCATATTCTTCAATTCAGTAATGGCATGAGAAGAAATTTGTAAATCCAGCTCAAGCGATTTGAGTCGATGGCACAAATTTTACATGGCTAATTGACGCGTCAATTTGCATTCACCAAAGTCTGCAATACTCTCCAGTTTTGACATTGGATATGTGAAATGAAAATTGGCATCGATATCACCTCGTCTTACAGTTCCCATACCGCCATCCTCGATTCGAAGTTGTCGCAAGTTGGGGAACGTGTTACAAAGCTCTCTTTTATCGAAATTAGAGCCAAAGCGAATGGCTAGTGCAAGATACTCCACCTGAGTTGCTCGATAAGGTCGAAGTGTGATCATATTTTTGAATTTGCTGTAATGGTGACTACGTATTTGAATATCATACAGTAAACTTCGGAGGTCCAAGGTGTTATACCAGCTACGACATACAAGCATACATTCGAGTCTGTCGTCCAAATCAAGTTGAATAAAAATCTCGTGCAGAATTTCAACAGGGATATGATCCATTGGGGAGCAAGAAATCAGTAAAGGGAGAAAGAGATGAGAATAATCAAAATATTCGGACTGCTGTCTTGAGATAAATATTTCAAACACAGCGAATTCACATGTCACTGGTTAACAGAGATGTAGTCAGTATTTGCTCATCATTATACAAGTATGCATAATGTTCAACAGTGGGATTTATTAGGTTACAAAGGAAAAAAGGATGCTGAGGTATATTATTTATTAATACTATTTATTGGATTTACATGACTGAAGAGATATATTTTTTGCAGAAGCACATACAAAATTTAGTACAAGTGGATCATTAATTGTATACGGTTGCCCATCCCAGCAATAATCCTGAAACTGCCTTTGGGATATCCCGTTTCTCAGATATTCTTGATAACCTCATATTAGTTAGATGATGTCCCCAAGTCATAGTTTTTAGTGACTTTACAACATTTTCTTTGTATAATTCGAATGAGTGAGTTCTCTTGGGAAATACGGTACAATTGGCTGTATATGTTTAAACTTCTGACACAAAAAGACATGCATACGAACAAAAAACAAACATAATATTGAGTACTTTATTCACAAAAGAGATAATACAACAACTCTGCATGTTAAAATAGAGAAAGAAGAAGCCGCATTTACCTGGTAAATGTATCCAAGAAGCAGATGCAAAAGCTTATCTTGTCTCCGGACCGGAACAATTGGGTCACAACGCAAACTGCATATTCGTTTCTTATTAACCTTCTTTTGCCTCCCTCTTTTTTTTTCTTTTGAAAGAGGAAGTTTTATGGCATCTTCAGTCTCGCTACCCCTTGTTGTTTGGCAAAACTTCATCAATCCCAATACAACATGTGTTGCTTCCAGTTATCCTAATGTCTATGCCGGACAGAAGGATGGACATATATGGGTGTACACACTTTCAAACGATAACTCCACATTACAAGTAAGAGCGTGTGTTTTATCTGCCATTGCAGGACATGGCGATTAACCTTGGTAATATTAGCATAAATTACTTTTGGTGGGCCATAAAACGGCAGTCGCTGCACTATGTGTAGTTCGAACCGAAACAGATGCTTTATCAAAGTCAGAGGATGTTTTAATCAGCGCGGCAGAAGACGGGTAAGAGCAAAGTGAAGCAACCAACGATACAACAGAGACTAACCACCAAAGTGCAGTGAAATTGCACGCTGGAATGCTTCAGACGGTCGTTGTCAAGCAGTGAATCCAACCGGGTTTTACGGCGTGCCACGTTTGCTTAAAGTATTTAGTCAAGTATGTCGATTGTTGTCATTGTTTACGTAATAATGGTTTTTTTTTTCTTATAAAAACAAGTTCTCGGATAGACACATATTCTGCTGCGGACAAGCAAATGAAATTACGATACTGAACGCGACGACGCTTGAAGTAAGGACTTGAGTCTAATTTAGTCTTGTGATTTGTTTGTTTACATTTTAAAAAAAAGGTTGTTCGAGTTTGGGGCGGTCATTCAAACTGGGTCACTTGCATGGATTTCTATGATCCAGGTAAGCCAAAAAGAGCAACACAGTAAATGCAACGCTGTTAATGACGCTGTTAATGACACTGTTATTATTAGACGCAAAACGAGCTCGGTTATTAACAGTCACTATCGATGGAAGATTGGATATTTGGGACTTTGATGCAGCAAAACACATCATATTCAAGGACCAGTCCGTTGCTAACCGACCGTTGATTATAAAGGACACCACTTCATTCGATACGGCGTTTAATTTGATTGGAAACAACTTTGTACATGGCATGTTTATGGCTCTTACAAGCAAAAATATTATGGTAACACCAACATCATCTTACAGAGTGGCAATGTACTTAATATCTTCTTCATCTTAGATGCTTGCATTACATAATATGGAAGTCGTGCCACAATTCCTAATACCAGCAGAACCAGAAACATCATGGGCAGGCGGCGCCTTTTATGGCGAAAATCGCTTTGTCATATGGACTTTGGTGAGGCAAATAGGGCATGCTCTATTAGACAGTATCTTGTTAGGATTACAAATATTTATTTACAATATTCCATTTTAGAATGGCGATGTGTTTGATTATTTATTACATCCGCCAGAGGCAGTAGAAAGGGGTGGATTACCTAAAGGGGATGAGAGTCTATATTATAGGTAAAGATAGAGAGAGAGAGAGAGAGAGACAGACACCTTGATATGAGTACTTATATATACGTATTTATATAAAGTGCCAAACTTATACATTCATACCATTTAGATGGTAAAGGTAAATACTTTTTTCTTCTCTATTTGTTTTATGCACAAAGTCATTTATTCGCTTTTTTAGATTCTTCCATTACATCCAAATCCATTTTAACAACAGTCATGAGCCAACCCAACGGCCAGCTGTTGGCAGTGACAATCTGCAACCATACGGATACATCCGGTTTTAGCGTCATGTCGCTTGATCTCCAGATCGAATCCGAGATTTCAACCTTTCAATTACATAAAACATTTATCGATATTTGGCCATCCAAGGATCAAATTGACCCAAAGTTTGGAAACATTACTGCCACGGCGCCTGTAAACACAAATCATTTGGCAATAGGATATGGTAAAATAAGCAAAACAAGTGATGCTTCATGTATTCATATACTTTATTTGTTTAGAAACGGGTACTATCTGTGTCGTTCCACTTTCAATGGCTTTATTGCATTTAAACGAAATATCAAATTATTTAGGAAAGAGAGATGATGTGCGTGTGTTTGAATATGCTCACCAAAGTTCGATTACCTGTATGATTGTACCTGATCGACATGTATCCAATCAGCAATATTTATTATCGGGTGGATTGGATGGGGCTGTTAAAATATGGAATTTGATGTAAGCAAAATATGACTGGTATGTGCAAACACTGGTTTTAAAAATACGCTGTTTAGTGATGGCAAATACGTGGCATCGTGTACCGTACATTCAATGCCGGTTGAAAACTTTATTGAACCTGCAGAGCAAAAGGATACAAGAATAAGAGGATGTATTGTTTCCATTGCTAGAGATAATTCGGCTGCTTTGATATCGGTGGATTCTATGACATGGTACGAGAGAGTCTGGTATATCTTGATGGATAGTTGCTTAATTCATTTTTTATTTTGTGTATAGTTTATATATATTCCCAGGTTACGCCTATCCTTTAGCATCGATACAGTGGAGAACTGCAGAAGATTATCTTGTGTTAGGACATAGTGACGATACAGCCTTTGTATGGCAGGTAAATACCAGTTCATTTATTTACGCTTCACACTATAGCAACTCACGCGTTATCCATAGATGCAAACCTCTCATTTGGATCGTGTATTAAATGGAAAACATGCAAGAGATGTGTTGGATGATGATAGATGGCCCGTAAACTACATAAAAGCTGCAATGACACAAAAGTCAGGAGGAAACGGATCCAAACAAACTGTACAGATACGCTCCATTTTATCAGGAGAAAAAGGCAATGGAGGTAAGCACAAGAAATACTTTAAATACATCACTCTTAACAGATTTTCTTTAGCCTCACATACCACAAATAACCTTGCCCAAGTATTTACATTCAGCATCCGTCGACTCGTGCATGATATGTATACAAGACAATCCATCAAAACGAGCGATAGCGATACCATCCATCCCGTATTAAAGGCATCCATGTCATCCTCCTCCTTTGATGCAGTTGTTCCCGATATTCTCACATTCAGACCCGACAAAGACGATCCATTGGACTCATCCTTTCTACAAGATAATGTGGTATCCGCTGTTACGGGTAAAGCCAAGGTGTACGAGGATCGAACAAAGAAACGGATGGAGCTGATTAGTGCCGTGGTGTCTGCCATCATCTCATGGCAAGTGAGTGATGCATTTGAAAAAGTGTGTAGCGACGTTTTGGGGCTGGATAAATGTGTAGATAATCATATTAGTTATGGTATAAAAGGGTAAGTAACATCTTGGTTTATTTATATATATGTCATTCTCATTGTATAAGTAGTGCAAATGGCAATCTCTCCATTTTGGCACCCCTTCGTTCTGAAAAGGATGCATGGACGGTATCTGCGTCAATGACGGCAAATCGTCTGTTGTCGTTGGCACTTTTGGCAAAGGCCATCATTTCAATTGCAGGTATGGAAAGTAGAAGCTCTGATCTGATTTCGGGTTATGCAATGGCGTTACCGTTGATTATTGGTCAGTCTTATTGTTCACCGTCTTTGTCATTGCTTAGCAAATATTGGCAGGATCCATCAGGTATATAATATACTGGTATTCCTCACCCTTATATTGACTATTTGTATAGCGAGATCATTGTTCTCTAGTGCAGTAACTGGATTAACACAAGATGATATTAAATCACTTGTAGATTATTGGGAAGCCTTCTGTAAGATTATAAGTATACAACATATGTACAAAATCTAACCATTTAATAGTACCTACATCAAGTTCATTAGAAAACGGAGGTCCTCAAATGATGGCACGCGCCTCCATCGTGCTTGGTATTATGGGATGCGACCAACCCGAAATGCTAAGTGGCAGTGTTCGAAAATCAACCGCTCTTTCCCTGACAATACTACTCTCGGACGCCGAGATTGAAGAATCACGGCATGAGCTCTCCACCGCCTCCATGGCACGCACACTTTCGTCCATGGAGCTGCTCAGCCAAGGCTTTGAAACCTGGGAAACTTACATTAATGCGGCAGAGGTGCTTCGTACGCTTTTTATTTATGCGGCAGATACACAGCCTGTCATGGCACTCGTGAGTCGGGGGGCTCGCGCTGCCATCTTCCAGATATCAATTGCCAATATGCCGCTTGTGATTAGTACCCTAACATTTGATACAATGAATGCAAAGACGTTGGAGGATCGGTTGAGATGTTTGAAAATCATTGGGTTTTTTATTCGAAAGGTACATATAAAAAGGGGGGATATCAAAAAGTTTTTACTGAAACATAGTAGGAACCTGTGGTTTTGTATTCTCATGTCTATAGTGTTGTTGAAGCGGTTGTGAAAACACTGGATCCTAACGTTCCACATATGCGTGAAGTCATGTTACAATCAGCAACATCTATACTCCATGATTTAGTCAAGACGTAATTATTTGTTTGTTTGTTTTTTTTACACAAAAACGTAATGTGTACTAAAAAAAATAATAACTATCTAGGTACCCGTTTGTTGATTTTAGTAGTAGCTCCCAAAAACTTGCAGTTGGTACACTAGAAGGAGCATCCGTGATATATGATGTCCGTACAGCCACACGATCCATTGTATTAGAAGGACACACAGGACCTGTATGTGTGCTTGCATTTTCACCACCTGACGCCAAACTAATCGCCACTTGCTCCTTGGTGGATCAAAGTGTGCGTGTTTGGTATACAAACCTCAGTCTTTTTGGCATGCTGACAAGTAGTCTATCGCATGGATTAGGCAGTAAGCAAAACCAGCAGCATCAACAGACCGATGGTGTCACCGGTGGTAATTCTGGATCTCAAAAGCCATACAAGGTGTTTTCTTTTGCTATACCAAGTAGTAAGTAGAGAGAATCTTCATAATGTCTTTTTCTAATTTTTACTGTTTTAGATATTTTGGAACCGTCCGATATTGTAAAACAAGTAAGATTTGAATGGACATCTTCACGTTGTGTAAAGTTGTGTGTCCGAGATTTAGTTATGAGCTTCAATGTATAATTGTTATTATTGAATATATATGAATATAGCAAAATATAAATAAAAACAGAGATGTATATTATTAAATGTTATATTTCCTGTGAGCTCTTTATTACAGATATTAATTGGTTAACACGGTCAATATCATCGACTGTTGTAGATTCCTGCTGTTGTTGTCTTTGAGATCTTTTAAAAGTAACAAGCACATTTCGATGATTTTGAGGTTCATAGCGTTTCCTTTCAACAACTACTTCCTGCTGTGGCTCTTGCTTTATGTCTTCTCCAAACTCTGATTTCATAATATCACTGAGTTGCTGTTCCATTCTCGCCTCATATGTCAGTTCCGGTGATAAATTTCTTAGTGCATTTGCGGTTGATATTGGTTTTGGCTCTTCGACGTATTCATCGTCTATTTCATCGTCTATTTCATCGTCAGAATAAGATTTGAGTCTATTGGTGTTTTCAGGTGTCTCTCCACTTGCTGCCTTCAGCTGCCCTATTAGGTTACGTTTTCGTTTCTTTTCAGGTTGTTCTAGGGGTGCATTAAATTGAGGTGAGGAATGGAAGGTATTAGACGGAGTGGGATGATAATTAATGGTAGTAGAAGGAGTTGGCTGTGAGAAAGTAGGAGGCGGTGCGTCTAGTAAACTTGATATTGTAACACGATTGTTGAATACTTGGTATGAGCTGGAGGTGGTATTATTGTAGTAAGTGTTTGAATAGCCTGCATTCAAATGAGGTGAGTAAATGGTTGAAATGTCAAAATTGTCGTATGCCATGGGCCGTTTTGATAGTGGTGGTTGTAGTTTTTGGAGCTGTTGTTGTTGCAGTGGTTGTAGGTTTTGGAGCTGCTGCTGCTGTTGTTGTTGCAGTGGCTGTAGGTTTTGGAATTGTTGCTGCTGCTGCTGCTGCTGTTGTTGTTTCTGTAACTGTTTCTGTTGAAACCGGTTTGGTTTTTGTTGACTATTTACGGTTTGTGCTGGTTTACCTTTTGGCTTTGGAGTGTTCTGCTTTTGAGCTTTATTTTGTTTTGGTTTTGAGGTTGATCTTTTCTTTGGAGTTGATATGGTTGCCAGAGGGTTGTCACTAACTCGTGCAATCATTAATTTTACTTCTTTACTCTGTTCCGAAGGGAAAGCAAAGATGTCATTTTCCTTTTCTTCTTTTTTAGCCTGTTCTTCTTCTTCCTCGTCATCATCATCGTCTTTATCAGTTGAGCTGTTTGTTGCTGTAGAAGAAGAGGAGGACGCTGGAGGAAAAGCAAAAGCATCACCAATATTATTGTCTGATTGGCATTGTTGTGTCTGTGGCTCTTGAGGTGGTTCTTGTAGTAAAAATGATGGTTGTTCTCTAAATAAAGGTCGACGCCTAAATGTAATCAATGGTTTTTTTCTCAGGCTTCCAAATTCAGGGAACATTTTTTTTTCAAAAAAAAAATGAAAAAAGAGAAAAATCACGTTTTGACACGAAAACACGAATCATTTCGTTCTCGTAAATAAAAAAAAAAAAGCTAAAATACACAGTCACGTTGCGTACATTTACCATATTTAGAAGGTGCATAAGGTTCTTTCCATCCAGAAAAAGAACAATCATCAAGTTGGTAAACCATGCGCATTACGCTATTTATTATATCTAATTAAATAATTTTATATATATATATATAGACTAACATGTGGTTTATATTATTGTGAAATTCCTCAGAGTAAACTATTTTCAGGCCCAAGTTATTATTAAACTATTGATCCGAGATCATGCTTTCTTTTTATTGTAGTCTTCAAAAAATAATAACAATAGCATTAAAAAACCCTCTTTTGATGCACATTTAATAAAAGAAAAATGATACATCGAGCCCCCTTAATCTTGTTTCCAATGAATTAGTTCTAAGGCGTAATAAGCTCAGGATTTTTCTTTTCTTTGAGTCATGATTTTAAACATGGTTTCAAAAAGTAAAAGTAGACTCCTTTGTTATTATTCCTAAAAAGAATGGAAGTCATTTATTGAAAAATCAAGAGAATTTTTAGCCATGTGAAAAACGAAAAAGAGATTATTGAACATCCATGCAAAAGATCAATGGGAACTATTTAATTCAAGAGGAATAATGCAACTTCACTTTGCCTTTTTCTCTGTTATATCTTACATCTACATATGATCACATTGTTGAACGCTAGTATACATACTTGGTAAAGTGATGGACTCTCATCGTTTTTATTTTACCACCCTGATGTTGACTGGATGGCATCTGACATAAGCAGTCATTTTTTACATATAATATCTACCATTTTCTGATGACCTGATTTTTTTTATCACCTCTTTCACCATCTTTTTATTATTACTATGAACCGACCCCCTGAAGATACACTACGCGAAATATTTACCCACACTGGTCTACAAGATCGTATAAGATACATGTCTATCTGTCGCCGGTAGGAACATGTGTTTGATTCTCGAACCCTGCTCTATTCAGTTGTTATAAATACCCAAAGCATGTATGACAAGTTTATCGACATGGTGGAGCGACTTCACTTTAGATCAAACTAAGTTCAAATTCTCTCACTATCAAACTGATTTTCACCTAATTTCGACAAACGAAAGCTATTCAGATTATCCCTCAACTTGAAAATGATCAGTTTCTACGATGAGAGCAATACCATACAGGCTGCTACCAACTTTTATACGAAACGATTTGAATCCAAAGCATCAATATCTAAAGTTGAGAAGCTCTTCGATGTGGGCGAATTCGAGCTAACCCAATATTCGGCCACATCTAATCTATGCTTGAAATTAACGACACTCTACCTAATGCACAATTCTCCTTTCCATGATAGCAATCAAATTGTCGACAAATCGATAAATATACCTGTTTTAAAACACCTGCTAATCAATTTAAATAATATCAGTTTCGGTGATCTTGAAATACTTCATAGGAATACAATGTCTCTGAATAAATTGGATTTACAAACAAATGGGAATCTAACAGGCGATTTACCAAACTCTATCGGGCGTAAGGAGTGATCGAGTATTCGAAAGTATTCACCAAGCAAATCAAATCAAATATATCGAGAGTCTCTTGCTCATTGGTTTTGATTGTTACCCTCTTCATTTACTACACGATATGGAATCTTCAAAGGAACTATGTATATATAATTACCGTGATTCCAACACTCAGCCAGGAAAAAATTATATCGACTGCCTTTTAGAAAAGTGTTCAATGTCTGTTAAAAAAATTGAAATCAGGTCTATATTAATAAAACCACCTGATATAGCATTTCTTCTGTTGTACCCCGTATGTAACCGCAAGAAACATTTAACAAAAGTATCCAAACCCATCTCGATATACATCAAGGCCCTACATTCGCTTTGCTTGACTTTCTCTTTATTATATAGTGCAATATTGTCTCTTTTGGACTACAAAGTGGATTATGTTGGCTTAATGATACAAGCAAAAGGCGATGGTTTTTACATCACATTAAAACAAATGGATTACAACGAGGCTATTTCATATCTAGTAATAAAGGATGATCGAGGTCGAAAAAAAGATCGTTTATGCTGGATATACGCGAATGAGCCATCTAGTTTTATACGTTAAATTCAGAAAAGTAAGTTTTTTAACGTCAACAACTATCGCATCACTGACAATTACAATTGATTTTCTTTGGATTCATTTTACCATCAAGATAGCATTGGATATATGGAAATTGCAATTAAAAAGAAAAAAAATACCCCATGACCTTTGTATCAACGTTAATATTTTTCGCACATTTAATAAAGAGAAAAAAAACTAGCATCTATTTATATTTCATTAATTTTCAGCTTTAGAATTACTTGATTTTTGTAGATCTCTATTAAAAGTAAACTTGGACTTTTGCGGCCACACGCAATATTGTATACATGTTTGCTAAATCAAGATATTTATTACATGTAGTATGAATATATTTTATAAAAAGCTTACTTATTTTACGAAAGGGGATCAGGTAATATGAATAAACAAGTTGAAGCTCCTCATTTTTTGTAGTTGTTAGTAGCCATTACTAATAATATAACTGTCAACGTACTCCTTCTCTTCAATAAATGAAACTATCAATCTTTATTAATATCTATGGATTGTTTATTTGAAAAGCAGTTCGAATTTAACTTTGATAAGCTGTCAATTTATTTGTCAAGATTAAAGGTCCCCAAAAATAGGTGTTTGATTGATGCTTGATAATCATATGATAGCCGTTTTCAACTCATTCGTCATAGAAAGCGTATTGTGTCAACTATTGTATTACTTTATTCGGTGAAAATAATAGCAAGTTTGAATAAGCATCGCTTTATTAAAGAAACCGAGAAGCAAACCACTATTGCCGTCATGGAAAGGAGAGAAACATGTACTTCCTTACATCATGGAGAGTCACAAAATCTTCTTTAAAGGAAACGTGAGCGGATTTTCAATTCAGTTTTCTATTTATTTTTCGCATGATCCTCCTTCCTTTTCATTTCATTTCTTTTTTTCTTTCTAAAAACACTAAGCCAAAAAAATGACCAAAAACTCAGAACAAGCAGTGAGGAAAACAACAAACAAAATATCACAGACAGCAGACAATAAAGGAACAAGGTCCTTTGACGATAAAAAGAAAAACAGCATAAGACCTTTGGACATTGAATATGTCGATGAGGCTCATGTCAGCGTTTTTGCCAAAGCATTGCGCTTCGATCCACTCGATACCAATTCAGACTCGTTCAATGTAGCTGAGCCTATTTCGGCATGGTCCGATGCTCTTCCAGCGCGCTCAGTTGGACCAAACTCTGGGAAGCTATCAAGGAAGAGTCGAAAGAAGCTTAGAGAACAGGAGGCGGCCAAACCAAAGGGCTTATCCTATTCGATTTTGCGATATCCGCTTATAGTAAGTGACACTTATTTTGATTTGTATCATATGCTTGAAACTAAAAGACAAAACATATCTTAAAAAACAGATGATCATTGGTTTTATATTGACTGTAGAATTGATGGCATATATTTCACTGCGTCAGATTGTGCGTGTTTGGGAAAACCTGTTTAGTTGGTAAGAAGGAGTGATATTCGCCAGTAATGGATAGAAAGCCATGACTAAACAAAAGCACTGTTACATTTTATAGGAGAGGTAAAAAAAGAAAATTACGAGATAATTTACGTGCTTCAGCGACATATAAGGAATGGTGTGATGCGGCGGATGCTCTTGACAAATACATGCACAAAGATGAATGGAAAGAATCGATACCTTATGCTTATTACGACTACAGATTGCTTCAGAAGGTCGTCAAGCATTTGAAGATGTATCGCAAGGGCGACACAGAGGAAGATGCCGCAAAATTGATGGATGTACTTTACGTCTGTTTGAAGCAAAACTTCGCTGGCATTGAGAATGCAAAGCTTTATAGCAACACTTATTTGGGTACAAAGACCTTGATTGAAGAATATGTTGATGAAGGTAATGTTTTAAAGGCCAGAATACTTTGTTATGGAATTGGGGTTCTTGGGGTTTGGTTTCATGAAAATTGATGTGTTTTATCATTTATTAGTGACACGTTCCATTGAAGCACTCGCAAAAAATCAGTATATTTCTGTTGAAGAAAAAAAACTTGCATTTAAGCTTTATTCCAAAAACTATGGTCGCACAGCCTTTTGCTTGTCGGGTGGTGCAGGATTTGGATATTATCATCTTGGTGTAATTAGAGCGTTATTGGACCGTGGACTGTTACCACCCATTATTACAGGCACATCTGCAGGATCATTGATGGGAGCTATTGTTTGTACCAGAACGGATGAAGAGTTGAATGAAATTCTCAATCCAGAGTTGGCAAAGAGAATAAACATTTGTCAGGATAGTTGGACAACAAAACTTGCTCGTTTTGCGAAAACAGGCGCTGTCTTTGATGCAGAACAGTGGTGTCGTGAGGCCATGTGGTTTACAAAAGGCTCTCTTACTTTTAAGGAAGCTTATGAGTGTACTGGCCGTATTTTTAATGTTTCAGTTATACCCTTTGATCCCCATTCACCTCCCAAGTTACTCAACTACTTAACAGCACCTGATTGTGTTATTTGGAGCGCCGTCTTGGCCTCAGCTGCCATTCCTGGCGTAAGTGGACCATAATTTGGGGAAGAAATTGGCCTATAGGAGCATGTTTTTTGCTAATATTTTCATTTTCCGCTCTTGTTTACATCTAGATTTTAGTCCCAGTTGCCCTCATGCAGAAAAAGCCAGGAACCGACCACCTTATTCCATACAATTACGGCCATAAATTCAAGGACGGTAGCCTCCGTACAGATATTCCAACCCTTGATTTAAAGAACCAGTTTAATGTCAACTATACCGTTGTAAGTCAAGTTAACCCACATGTACATGTCTTTTTCTATGCAAATCAAGGCAGCCCTGGCAGACCCGTTACTCACCTTCAGGGTCGTGGCTGGCGCGGTGGCTTTTTGGCCTCTACCATTGAGCAAATGCTTAAATTGGATTTAGCAAAGTGGCTCAAGGTTATTAGAGACTTGAAACTTCTTCCACAGGTTCATAATCAAGACTGGAGCTCAGTGTTTTTACAAAAGTTTGATGGCAACGTTACTATTTTGGTAAAATTTAAAATAAATGTTGATCTTTGATGAACCCTAACATGTTTTTTTTTAGCCAAAATCTAATCTCTCAGACTGGTTCTATACTGTTGCAGATCCCGATGAGGAGAGACTCAAAACCTTGTTAATATCAGCTCAGATCCGCACATGGCCAAAGATATCCATGATTTCCAATAGAATGCGCATTGAAGCCACGATTGAGAAATCACGAAAAGCAATCCAAAAGGCACACAAGTCACTTAGCCGTACAAACAGTCAACGTGAGAGTGATATTCAAAAACTTAGTCAACACTTTGACGATATGAACAAGGTCATCATCACTGGTGGTAACACTAGCGACGATGCTGCAAGTGGAGATGAGCTGATGTTCCTGAGTCGTCGTCGCGTTAGTATGCCAGATGGCGCATTTGGTGGCGATCAAGATAGAGAGTTTTTCTTGGAACAAAGTCGTCGACGTAAATTTATGTCTCAATTCTCTGATGCAAAGTCGCCTAGAAGAAAACAAGAGTCCATTAGCTCTGATGGCTATTCAGAAGAAGATATACTTCATCCACCAAGCTCACCCGAACTTTAACACCTCTTTTTTTTTTTTAAAAAAAAAAAAAAAAAA
>VCJJ01002060.1:45271-56103 GCA_024139415.1 Backusella tarrabulga
AATGTAAAACTAAATAGAAATGTACTGTCTTCTTATAATTCCCAATCCATTTCTCGTAATAAATAATAAACAATATTTTTTTTTGTTAATCATAATACCCGGTTATCAGTAATTTTGATCAACTCTCTGTTCCTGAATTTCCTCCTTTTTTTTCAACAAGCATGGACATTGACTTGGAATAATTACTTTCGTTACTAACATCGTTGAGACAACATGAGACCTTGCTTTAAACCGAATTCTTTTAATATTAAAAAAAGAAAGACTAAATCAAAAGAAGGAACTATTATGTAATTATCACTACTTGGGTTTGTTTAACACGAACGAAAAAAAGAAAGAGGAATGGTTCCAATGCGATGTTTTATTTTACCTATCAAGTTATCCCTTAGACTGTATTGTCGGAGATTCGACAGGAGCAGAGGAAGTACCAATTTTGGTATTAGAGTTGCTACATTCACATTAGTCTTAATTTCTTACGCAAAATTGTAATACAAAAGCCATTACTTTTTAACTCATCACAAAATTTTATATTTGACTTTAAAGTCATAAAAACGGTTCAAAAGATAAAGGATGTTATCAATAAGTTGAGCAAGTTCAAATACTTGCATTCATTTCAACTTTTAGAAGGGTAGTTACAAAAGTTCTTTAAATATCGAGTATTACTTACGAAATGGTTAGTATACCTGTGAGCCGTATATAAGTCTTTTGCTCAGGTCAATTGATTACATGAAAGTGATAAACGAATATATATATATATTTGCAGATCAATAAATGCCCCAAATATACATTTTTATATTAGACTTTTTTTTTTCTTTTGCAGGCCTGTGCGGCAAGAATAATTATTTAAAATTAGAGTGGGCATTATGTTTTCTCAATATAGATCCAAACACATGGAAACTTTGACATTCCAGCTCTCGTAAACTGTTTTTAGACATTCAACATCACGTAAATTTCTTCTAATTTAATGTTGCGCTTATCTAATTTTGGTATTTCATATTTGAACATTATCCTTGTTCCTTAGTGTATTTTTAGAGAAAAAGGAAGGTCGGAGTGGTAATTAGCCATTAAGCAGTTTACGATTTCTGGATAGAATCATCGTGACACAATCTTAAAGACTGGTGCGCTGATATTCTAGAATAAACTTTTTTAAAAAAGACAAACTTAAAATAAAAATATACAAATGGTTCTTGATATATAAAACATATAAGTGAGCTAATTGTACATAGAAAACCATGACTGTAGGACGTCAATTAAAAGCAGAGATTGCTCTATTGCGCAAAAGTGTTTTATAGTTTATGACACGACTTATTTCGATGTACATATATATACAACAATTGCCTTAAATAGACAACTTGCAAGTCTTATTGTCATTGATTTGCGGACAAATGATTTTAGCAATATACGATAGTTTAGTAGCATACGGCTATCTTTAAATTAGATGCGAATTATATTTATTTCATTATCTTAAAGTGTCAATTGCCGGGTCTGGGTTATGTAGTTAATAAAAGGAGAAGGGATTAGATAGTGCCAATTTACTGGCTCTTATTATCTATTATCTGATATTTAAAGGCGATCGAGAGAAACACAAAACTAACGTGAATTGGGATCTAATAGAGTAATTTGATCCAATACTACATGATAGAAAAAGGTCCAAAAGTCGCTTTAGTGTTTTGCAATCTTTTTTTTGAAACGCAGATCTTCAATCCCAGCGTTTCTGTGATAAAAAAAGGGCTGTCTTCCTTGTGTTCCTCTGAATCTTTTTCTGTTAGAGCTCAGAATCTTTTATGTTAACCAAGCTATTTCTCTCTTAGTTCTACATTCTTTCTTTCTTTCTCTTTTTTATTCTCATTTTACTTTTTAATATTATTTTTATTTTTCTGTTTTAAACTATTTACTACTTCTTTGCTTGTTTTTTTTCTATATCATAGTTAACACATAAAACTAGCAAGAATATACTTTTGACTACAACGATATCAAAGTGTCAATCAGCAACAACATATATATAATATTTTCGTAGAGCGATAAATATATAGAGCCAAAAACAATACCAACATAATGGACGAATTTAATCTAAGAATGCAACAAATGCATCTCCACGAGCAACCTGAAGAAAGGTATCGCCTCTCACCAAAAGAGGCACTTCACGAGCTAACACAGCGAGTACCAAATGAAGATCTCCGAAATGCTTTACGAGAGGAAATGAAAATATTAGTAGGTGACTATGATCGTCTTATTTCCATGCTCCAACAGCGCTCTGAAGTCTTGGAGCAAGAATACGAGCATCTACGAGTTGCTGAAGAGAGTTACCAGCATCGCTATGAAAAAGCTGTCCGTGAAATGCAATTCTTTAAAAAGAAATATGAAAAGGCTGCAGACTTAAATAAGCAATATGCATCAATTAATGGTAATAGACGACGCAGCCAATCCATCGAGTCAAATATATCAGGATTGGATAGTGTACACAGCAGACAAAATCTTACTCATCCACAATACAATGGAATGCCTACTAGTCCGCCTCCTTCTTCTGTGTCAGGATCAGAGTTAAGCACACCCTATTACAACATGCCACCACCGCCTCCTCCCACTATGGAAAACGGCAAAGGTATGCGCTATATTTCAAGATCATCTTCGTCCTCTACATCATCCTCAGGAACACACACACCTTATTGGGCCAATGGAGGAGGACATCTACCAGAACATATACCTTTACCACCTATACCTCATATCCGTAAAAATTCTACAGCTGCACCTAGCGTTTACTCTGCACATTCTAACCATTCAGCACATTCAGGAGGTGCTGATAGTCAAATAACAGATCCACAAGGTCGATTTTTGCATGCCAGAAAAGAAAGCTGGCAGTCACAACCATCTAGCGTTCTTGGAGCCCCACTCCCTTCTTCAACCTTATCCAGTAATGCCATTGCAGCTGCTAAGGCTGCATCAAATAGCCATCAAAGTGCCGATTCTATGATCCAGCAACGTAAAGTAGACCCATTAACTTTTGGTGGCTCTGATCCTCTTTGGGAGACCATTGCCAAGAATCAAACAACTGATTCTTCTATCGAAAAGATGATAAGGTATGAACACATGTTCTTTTTTTTTGTTCTTACATTATATTTAAACTATACATTTATTATAGCAACTTTTTAAGACGAGGTGGTTCGCCTAATACAGCAAAACAGTCACCTAGTCAAAAGTCTGTTAAGTATGGCTATGGCATGATTCATGCATTAATTGCTATAAAAGCGATTGCTTCTTTGGAAATATTACTTCAACAAGGTGCAAATCCACTTGCCATGACACTTAGTGAAGCTGAAGAAGATAAGGTATATAAATATGAGAATAATAATAGCGGAAGAGGAAGGTGTGATTGAGATGAAATATATTTTATATATATTTGGACAGAAAAGAAGAAAGAAGGAAACCCTGTGGGGTTTTTTTGGGGTTTTCTTTTTTTAAGTAAAAAAAAATACTAATTTTAATTTGGAAAATAATAAAGGTTACCCCAGGTTATTTAGCTGCAAGCATGGGCTGGATCCCAGGTCTTCAAGCTTTAGTAAATCATGGTTGTGATCTTACACTCTCAAGAGGATGTGGAAAGAGAGGAAGACCTGCTCTTCACATCGCTGCTGAAAACGGACTTGTTGACACTGTAGAATTCATTATGAGTCAGACACCTCCAAGATATCATCCAGCAGTAGATAGTAGTGGTAAGTTAAAAGAAAAATCCTCAAAAGTGGTACACCAAAAAGAACACAATGATCCACTTAAAGAAACATGTGGCTCATGCTCGGATCGTCATATATAGGTGCAAGTGCCCTCCATTATGCGTGTGCAGCAGGTCACACCGATCTAGTTTCCTTCCTTGCATTATCTTGTCACTTACCAGTGGAGCAAGCCGATGTGAAAGGGGAAGTGCCGTTACACTGGGCATCGAGAAATGGTCATCTGGAAGTTGCTTCTTTTCTTATCGAACGCTGTGGATGTGACTTTAATTCCTATGTCCCGCGCAAAGTTGGGACGCCTTATGACATTGCTAAAGCAGGTAATCATAAGCGGTTGGTGGAATACTATAAAAAATTGGGGGCCATCACCGCAAAAAAGATGGATAAGAAGCGAGAAGAAGAAAAGGCAAAGGAAGTTCCAGTTCACTTACAATCTGCTTTATCGAAGAATGGTTTATTTGGATTTTAAACATAGTTATATCAATTTCGATTGTTTTTTATAAAATGATTTTTATATAGCCAGTCGTGTGGGGTGCACAGAATTAATGTTCATGTAATGGTATCTGGGAATATGTATGATTATACCGTTGTGTACTATTAAAATGCATTTAAAAAGAGAGAAAGAGAGAAAGAGAAATAATGAATGGATATATAAGCACCATAGTAATCAGATTCAATATTTGTCAATAATGGTCTAATGAACATATTAATTTTGTTTTTGGACATGAATTACAAATCTATTTATTTTCAGAAACTCGTTTTGGGTCTGTTACACCAGAAAACCTCAAGCTCTCATTATCTCTTTCCTAAAATCAACCTGTTTCACACACTGTAATCCTCGTTTTTTTTCTCTCTCTTTATTATTTACTTCACTTTACCTATTCTTCCTCTTTCCCTTTCTTTACTTTTAGGACTTTCTTTTGTTTTCACATTTTTTATCCACTTTAACTTGTTCAACTTTTTTTTTTCTTCTTCCAAAACCAAACAAGACAAAATCGAATGACCGTTCTTGGTGTCAGTAACCCATTCCGTTCAAAATGGCGTCATCGCTCAAGCACCACCGAGATCTCAGACCCAACACCTAAAGTAGTACCTGAAAACAATCAAAGCACCCAAAAGAATCCAAGCAGCGAAAAATCAAAAGCAAACTCAGAAAATAAGGGACATTCTTCGAAAAAGAAAAATACAAAAGAACCGCCATTTAATTCAGATAGCTTATTATGTGGGATAGGAGATTACATATTTAAAAAGCCTTTGGGAGATGGGAAATTCAGTAAAGTAATGTTAGCGACACACTATATAACAGGGGCGGAAGTAGCAATCAAGGTATAGATCAAAATAAATGAAGCATATCAAAGTTGATTAGATTAAATATGGTCGATAGATGATAAACAAAAGAGCCTACGACTACAGAGTAATGTACCGACTTGTTCGTGAAGTTGGATTGATGGAAGTTTTGAACCATGAAAACATTGTACGATTGTATGAAACTTACGAAACAGCTGACGCACTGTACATCATTATGGAATATGTTGCTGGAGTGAATTTAGAAGAATATTTAAAATCAATTGTACAGAAGAATACTGCTGGCTATACAAATGCACTCTCAGAAGATAAAGCGCGTGATATATTTCGTCAATTGGTAAAAGCAGTAGATCATTGTCATTCAAAATGGGTTGTGCATAGAGACTTAAAAGTAAGTATATAAGCGTCAAATATAAACAACCCCCTTAATTGTAAACAAGTTTTATATTAATATTTGCCACCTTATTTCGGATTATAATCACACACTCTCTTTCTTTTTTCTTTTTTTTTCAACCTCCTTATTGCACTATTTTATACTAAGATTTTTTTTTTGCGTGATTAGGCGCCTAATGTGTTACTAGATTCAAGTCACAATGTAAAATTAGCTGATTTCGGCCTTGGTAATCGATATGGTTTGCATCGTTTAAATACAATATGTGGTAAGTTCTCAAGGTCATATGTGTGATAAATAGTGGAATTATACTAACAAAATAAATAAAAGGCTCGATGCTATATTATAGTCCAGAGATTATTAGTTCAAGGCCTTATGTAGGTCCGGAGGTGGATAGTTGGTGCCTCGGTATAATACTATTTAGGATGACAGCAGGTTTCGAACCATTTGCACATGCTAAATGTAACTATTTTTTTTCTTATTATATCATACATCACTTATATTGACATTATTTGTTTACTTATTTTTTCTTACTTTTCTAAAAAAATATTAGCTGTTCCAGAACTAACGAAATATGTAACAAATCAACAATATATTATCCCATCTCATCTTAGTCCTGAACTTCAGCAAACGATAAAGAAATGTTTATCAAAAGAACGATATGAAAGATTAAGTGTTCGATCTTGCTTAAAAGATGACCCTTGGTTAACTAAGAATGGCCGGCTGGATGATGTATTTGACATGGATCAACAACATGAAGGAGAAGGAGGAGAAATCGAGCAAATATATCATGCACGTGATATCACAGCATCCTATGTAGAGTATGGGCGAATAGAAGACAAAGCAAAACTCCAAATGGTGTATAAAAATTCAAAAATTCAATGCAGACGTGATTTAGAAGACGAAAAGAAAAAGAAGGTTAAAGTGGAAAAGACGGTAATATATCATATGACGAACCCGTCCACCTACTTTACTGGAGCCGCTCCACATACATCCCGGGCACCTATAGATCTAGATGCACAAGATAAAATCCGAAATGAAATGCGGGAGCACATTATTTTGACATTGAAGCAAGTCAGACTGCAACGAATTCAAAATTCACATTTAACAGATATGAAATCGCCGATAAGTCATATCTTTAGAAAGCTCAAACGGACCGAGCCTGCTTCAGTTAAACCCCAGTCATCACATAGTCAACTCCGAAAAGCTGCATCCGCCCTTAATATATCACAGCTATACCAACGCGTTGCAAAAGACCAAATCAGTTACTTTACTATCCAATGTAATGTTCGTACAGATTCAGCGACTACCGTTGTATCAGGATTTTCTAATACACCTGCCTCCATGTTTGTTCATTCCGAGCACAATAAAGGTAAACGTTTTTCGGTATCATCAGTGAATGTACGACAACAACAACAGCAACAGCAGCAACAGCAGCACCAAAAACATTCAAATGCTCCTAACGGCAATGGTCATAGAAGATTAAGCCACCGTGTATCCATGGCCTTTTTGTCATCGTCAGCGCCAGAACTCAATGTACAAGAAGAAGAACGCTGTAAACAAAATATCATAGAGATTATCAAAATCATTAGAATGGTCTGTGAACTTTTGGGGATCACTTACTACCAAAGCTCAAGTTCCCAGCTTTCATGTCTGCTGACGTTACGCAATTTCAAAAAAAGAACAACACAACAGCAACAGCCACATAGTCCAATAAGGCAACAACAACCATTATCTAATGCATCGAACAATACCCAATACTCATCAGGTGCTAACAACAGTTCACATTCACTTTTTATATCAAAATTTTTCACTTCCAATGATCGTCTCTCCGACATGAACAAACAGCATGGTTCCAATATTAGTAAGAACAGCCATGCTAGTTCGGCAAGCAGTGGATGGTGGAGCAGGCAGGTTCACAGGATATCTGCACAATTTAATTCTCAGTCGATTGTAACAGGATCGGGTATCATTGTGGGGAACAGTAGTCACGACCTTTTAGCGATGGGAAGACAAACCCAAGAAGAACAAATCAAACGAGAAATCGACGATAAAAACAATATGGAGGATGGCAGTGACGGACATGCGCTTTTCACAATTGACGTATCTTCTATTCATAAACAACATAACGAAGACGATGAATCACCAGTTTACGTTATTGCGTTAAAATACTCGAAATCGGGTGGATCAAATACCGTCTTTAAATTTGCAAAAGGGTGGATTCAAAACATACTATGCGATCAGCATGCTACAAATGAAGAGGTGTTTAATCGAGCGATGGAAGAGGAAAATATTAAATCAGCACAATATCAAAGGTACTACAATGGTGAGACTGTAACCGCAATATAAATGATTGTGGTACCTTACTGCTGTTCAACTTTTGTGTTTCCTTTTTTTTTCTGGTAATACTTGTATATGTATAAGATGCATTGTAAGTAGCATTCAAATTTACCTAATTAGATATATCCTCCCTTTTTTGAATATTTTCTATCGGTCATTTTTGTTTTCACATCTACTTTTTTTTTTAGTCACCATATCTCCTTAACCCGTTGTTTTATTTTCATTGTCCCTCTCTCTTTTTTTTTCTTAGTACATTACTCTATATCTATTCATTTGTCATGTTTTTTCTACTTCTTATATATATATATAAAAGAGATTTGATAGTAAGCATTATCAATAAGATCTGTATAGTTATAAAAAAATCACTTAAGATAAAGGAAAGGCATATTTGTTTTAATTGATAGATATGACTCAATATTTGATATATGGAATTCATTTCTCTCAGGTGCTAGATCATTCTATATATATTCTGATAGCAAATTCACCGTCTTAATTAGGTTCGTGGAAGTTCTTTAGATGCCTATTTTAGATTTCTTTTAGCTCGTGAACTTATTAACTAATAATTGAAACATTAAGGATGAGAATGGGTATTAGGTTTATTGATTAATAATTTAAGAGTGAAGATATGAGAATAAAAAATATACTTCATCTGATTTGAAGTGGGTGAACCGGTAATGAATTTGTTTGTTGACTTGAAGACTGTCCTTTAGACTTGGAATTTCGCTTGCTACAAGTAACCAGGATCCAATGGAAGAGTCTAGCAAAACGAGGGTATTTGTAAGGTTTGAAAACTGCGTTTGGTATGTCTGGATCAACCAATGTATGGGATTGCTGACTGTTGGAGAGGATGTCATCTGGGGTATATTCTGAATGATCGTTGCCATCAAAATTATTAATAAGGGATGGTGATCGGGGTTGTTTTGTTTGGCTTAAGCGTGAGCAAATACGTGAGGAAGTATTTATTTGACGCATTGGAACCTTAGAGATAGGAAGTGTATAAGGTTCAGGCTTCTTTTCTGCTGTTGGGGAAAGAGGATTATGATTACTAATCAATGCCGGTGGAGGTAGAGTAATATCCGAGCCTTGCAATGCCAAGTTTGTATCAGGTTGTAAATGAATTGGCAATATGGTAGCTGTCGATGATTCTCGATGAAATACTTTATCAATATGAACGACTAGTGGCGAATGAAAATCAGAAGCCCCCAGCTTAAAATTGGGCCCATCTCTGGCTACAATTTCAACATGGCCATCTTCATAAGTATATACTTCAGTGAACTCATACAGGTAGGTGATCTTCCATGATGCTGCTTTTTCCCGAAGAAAAGAAGTCATGGTCGGGTCACTGAAAAACACAATGGCGAGAAAAAAACCTTGTAGGCATCCTAATGTTGTATCAATAACTGATAAAATAAAATCCGGTGATGCAGTTGGGTGTAGAAGAATGATTTGAAATGCAAATCCCCAAACGTTACATATAAGCGGAACTACATTATAGGTTATCAAAAAATTGCTTTTATGATTTGCACTCTTTTTTTTGTTAGTATTACCTAATGGGTACAATATACAACGATAAATGACTTTGATAAAAACATTGGATTGATGCTTCTTTCGATGCTGAATATGGTTTGCTGCAGATTCTCCATCTTCTGAAGAAGCTGCAATACTTGCAAACCGGCTTATGAGTAAACGGTGCTCTCTGAATAGCTTAATCATGGAAATTATTGAGCAACACGTTGCTATGAAAACACTAAGAAAAAGAAATCCGTAGAACCACATCTAAAAGTAATTTAAAATGTTTAGTTTTGATAAATAGATATGTGTATATAATATAGCATACCCATAGGATGTGACTATGTCCATAAATTTGATAAAAATTAGCATAATACCTAAGCCATAAAGAATATCAGTACATATATTATATCTGACTAGTTTTTACTGATTTCTTACCAGCATCGATTAGGAGAATCAGGCATTAGAGGTTCAAGAGCCACTTCGCGAATTGGTATGGATATAGTGATCAATGAATATATGATGACAACAAGATAGTATCCCAGCTCGTATTTATAAGTTGTTTGTATATTTAGCACAAACACTATAACTAGGTTGATACCGACTACCATCAACAGGGAAGAGCTTGCCACTCTAGTCAAAATCTTGATGATTGAACTAGATCTACATAGAGCGCCGTCCCCATTTCGTAATACGCTCACAATGTCAAAAATAGCATTGATTGAATCTGCAATACTCGCGATAAACACACACCGTAGAGAAATTCGACCAGATTTACTCGGTTCGGATACGCGAAGACATATATATGCAATTGAAATTAATGCTGAACAGAACATGGATATTGAAGATGCCACAATAGTGGCATTAACCAGTACAAGATATTGCGTTGGGGTATAAATCAGCATTTTTTTCTACTTTAAAAGTGATTCTTTAAAAAAATGTAGTTCAAATTTGTCATAAAATTAGATAAAAAGTAAAAAGAAGAATTTATTGTAGCAAAGAAGAACGTAAAATATATAAATTATATGATGGAAGGAAGGAAAGATGTAATTAATACTCAGAAATTTCTTTACCAAGCATCCTCCAGAATAGTAAACCTTTTTATCTTATTAATTTTGGTATTTAATAGAATCTTAGAAATCCAAAAGGGAAGAAAAAAAAGACGGAAAGTTGAAGGTAAAGAGTTAGGCCTATCATCTTACCTGAATTTTTCTCACGGCTATATCTTGCAAAATAAAAAGACAAGCTAGAACCTTGATTCCCGTGGCTTGCTATCTATAAATGACCCTGTTTTTGGTTTGTTTCAGATTTTTTTGGGAGTAGAAATTTTCTACTGCATTTGACCATTGTAATGATTAAATTAGAAAACTACATTGACGTAATAACCTGCTCTTTTCTCTGCTTAATACGTTCAGGTACAGACATTTGCATTATTAAATTCACCATAGTTAATGAAGTGGACATTTTCATTTTAAAATTATTTTGGCTATTCCATTTTTCTACAGTCATTATGCATTTTTTGATTATCAGTTCCGATTTAATTTTTTTTTTTTTTTTTTTTTTTT
>VCJJ01002062.1:0-12410 GCA_024139415.1 Backusella tarrabulga
TGGGGACTCATTATGGATTGCATTAAAAAAGTAGTGAGCTATGATAAAGGGCCTCATAAAATCACTATTAAGCTTCAAGCCTAAAAAAAACCTTTATTATATTTAATCACAATGTAGATAGAATCCGGACTCAACAACGTCCTTTTTTTAAGAAATTACTGCTCATATTTTCTCAACACAATCCCAGTTGAGGTCTCATCTATACAATAAAATTGAAAAATCCCATTCCAGATTTTTTAAAAAGACAACCCGAAAAAGTGAGCGCTAGGATTGTTGCTTTCAACTCTCTCCAGTTTTTAAATTTGATATGCATTAGAGTTTCTACCCACTTTTATACAAAAAAAACACAAGATTAGTGTATAGTATAAAAGAGAATTTATGTGCTGCTCTTGATAGCACATAAACATGATGTCTTTCTCTCTTGATATGATACGCCTAAAAACCACCTAATGGTTCCGATCACGTAGTGCCCTTTTTTTTAAAAAAAAAAAGCAATGAATCAGACCGCGATTTCTTCTACGCGTCTGATTGGTACAAAAAGTTGTCGAAAAAGGTAAAGTTAGGCTTTACAATAAAAGATGTCAACCTTTGTTCTTTTTTTTTTTTCTTTTCTTTTCTTTCTCGCACCCCTTTGCATTTCTTGACGCCAACAAAGGTATGTAAAGGATATTCAATGATGAAAGGAAGGTTAAAGGCAGAGGTAATAATATCATGATGGTTTCAGGTGTCCTTTTGGGAGTGCCTCAAAACGGAGGCTTTGCTTTTTCGCTCGCTTCCTTTGCATTAGCTGATAGTCAAACGTTGTCTCAATATGTGATGCATTAATCCTAAATGAATGCCGGTTCTCTCTTTACTGCAGACAAACATAGGCCCCACGCCGATGGCGTGAATACCCTAGTACCCAGTAAGTATACTTGATCAAAATTGATTTAGTCAGTCTTTCTAAACGTTCCCCTAATTCCGGTCTATCTATCCATTAACTTAATTAATATATCACATAAAAAAAACTCTAAACCAAACATTATTAGAGAATCATGCACCAATCCTACAAGTACAATGCACCTTTCAAATTTATGTACATCCCCTTATAATGCAGTAATACTTTAATATATTCACATTTAAGGGGATGACCTAAATTTCTTAGCCTTGGCCCATTTTTACAAAGTCGATGTGGTTTTAATGAGGTTTTTCACGTAGATCTGACATTTTTTATGCGGCTTAGTGTCATATTTTCGGAAATGCTTGTTGCTTTTTCATAAAATTAGAGTGAACTTAATATAATATGATATACAAAAAAAAGGTCGTCCTACTTCTAGTTCTTTTGATAAAAGAATGCATTTGTGATATTTCAAGATATTATATACTTTATTTTGCTTATTAAAGAGCCTTAAAATAATACACGCTACAGTTTAATTAGTCAGCTAAATCTTTCTGATTTAAATACGTAAAACGCACCCAACCTCCTATATATTATTGGACAAATTCAAGCAATCATAATATCATAATATCAAAATTGTAACCTTTTAGCTCTGAGTACTATTTAGAAGAGACATATTACATAATATATCGCCATACTTTTAGTGAAACTAACAAGATACCTATTTTTATCTTTATGACATCGCCAAGAGGAATACTTGAAAAGTCATATATTAATGTGTATCACAGGTTTTTTATCGTCACTGGTTTACTATCCATTTCAAGAATTCATTTCGGTGACAAATCTTACAGCTTTATTAGGAAACAAGTTATATACACAAAAGAATTAATAATACAGAGCAATGGTTTTAAGATTTGCTTCTTTTAAACTGAATGCCAAAAAGAAACGGATGATTCGCGATAAAGTAAGAATGGGTAATAATACAAAATAGTACAAAAAAAGAAAGAGAGAAAAGATAAAAAAATATTACATAAAACAAAAGGTATATGGAAGAGATCCGAAGGCGGTTTTTTATTGAAAAGGCTATTTGTAAATTGATGTGACACTCTAAAACTGTTTAGACATTTTTGGTAGACTTCGATCTTCAGAAGAATTAAAAATACCAACAAAAAAAAAAGAATGATGCTTAGATTAATTATTTTACAATGAGATTTATTGACTCTTTTACCTGGTAGTGTCATGATGGAAAATAGCCCAACACTGAATTCTATTAAAAGTATAATTAAATCCAAAAAAGGAACATTAATGCTAAAATTTTTTGTTATCTGATGTGTAAAACCAGCTTTGTAAATGCACCATCTAAAGCTTTGGTGAAAATCTACATACCCCTTATCCACCTTTAAAAAAAGCGCAATATCTCGTGTTTTTGTTTCGTTTTTTAAACTATAGATCTTTTTACATCATTCAACATTCTCAGCTATTTTATTTTATTTTTCATTAAAAGTAACGCGTGTATTCATGGAGACTTTACACGGCTCTATTTTTCATAATCTGTAAGCTTCAAGCGAAAATAACAGTCCATTATAATCACCAATTGATGTCCTTGTTGTATTATATCGAGATATTTGTGCACAAGAGTAGAGGTGTCTCCTTCTCAAAGAAATCGGCATCCAAATATTATCTGTCAGAATTACCGGGTCAGTTTCGGGTAACAGATCGGTATGTAAGTTGACCTTTAGTGAGTACCCACAAAAAAAGGCATTACTGTTCTAATCACTTCATCTTTCTTTTTTTTTAATAAAAAAAAAAGTAAAGAAAACGAATATCTCAAGATAATAAGAATAATAATGCAATATATGTTCCAGCGTTAATTGATAATATGTGTAAATACCACTTTTATTTTATTGTTTTCAAATAGCCAAATTTAGACTTTAGTTTCTTTTTGATATTAAAAGAAAGAGGGGTTTTCGTTTTTTCAGTTACCTCTACGGAATGGGAAAAAAACCATTAGAGCTATCTCAACCATACATTGAGCACGTCTATCTCTCACCTAACTCTATTTATAAGTAAAAAGTTGTATTTTATACCCTTACCAAATGCCACCGTATGAAGTTAAAGTTGCGATACTTTGTATTAAATTAAGGCCTTTTTTTTGATAAAGAAACGTTTTTAATTTCAAATGAAACAGAGTAAACACTTATACGCGAAGTGTGAATCTTATGCAGAGTCTACCACGTATAGTAGCTATTTCTGGGTTTTATTTTAATAGCAAGAAGATATTGATCCCAAAATCTTATCATAAGCGCGGGTGCATTGATCCCTCTCATTGCTATCTTTTGTTCTAGACACATGCCTTTGTACTCCATAGTTTCCCTCAGTATTCATTATTATTAGCATATCAACATTTGTCATGATCTCAGTTAAACTATTGAACTCACTACTTATATCAATAGTATCACATTTAAGGGTCATTAGCTCTCTAAGTGCCCAAGAATCTTTGTCTTAAGTTTTCTGCATACGCGACCTTTCTTTTGTTTTTTTTACTAAATCGGAGAGCCTTTTGAAGATCAATCAAAAAAACGCATAGGTTTCGTAAAGGGTCGTGCAAGGTCTCACTATTTTGGCCAATTTAATGAACGACAGAAATAAATATGTATATATAAAGGTGCCAGGTAGAATGTCAAACGAATATTATATCAAATCAGTTCATACTATTTCATTTTATCTGAACGCAGGTCGTCCTCATTCATCTATTTCTACTTATCCATTGAACATGCAGACTCGTTTCCTTTCTGTTATTTTTGTTGCCGTTGCTCTCTTGGCTGCCATGTCTATTGCTGCTTCTGCCGATGTTGCTGGCGACAAGTTAGTGCTGAAGAGATCTCACACTTACAAAGGCACTGCTACTTGGTATAAGGTAATTATAGAAAATCCTTTAATTAGTTTTGTGATAACAAAAAACTTACAAAACAAATTTTATAAGCCTAAGAGCGAGGGTGGACCTCACGGTAGTTGTGGAGGTGTAAAAATCGATAATGATTCTGAAATTGTTGCATTGAATCACAAGCAATATGGTGATATGGATGATGAATCCAAGTGGTGCGGTAAGAAGATTAAGATTACTGGTCCTAAGGGTACTACAAAGGCTAAGATCATGGATGTTTGTCCTGAATGTAAAAGCGGAGATCTCGATCTCACTCCTGTATTGTTCAAGAAGGTTGTCGGTGATATGGATATCGGTGAAGCTGATATTGAATGGGAACTTATTTAAAGTGACAAAATAACTCAATAAAGTTTTCATTTAGTAGCGCTTAATTTTTGCGCTTAATTACTCTGAAACATGTCCCATTGATCTTGATATTCTTTATTTTTTTTTCTTTCATTCTCAAGTTATTCAACTTGGCTAATTTTATTGAGCTATCAACAATATACATATTTATAATTTTAAAGCATTTAGTTTAAGCCACCAGTACGTTTTCCTTTTGAAGCGCATACATAGCACCTTTTAAATTTTTTGAAATGATATAGTAAATTAAAGTTTCAAATTAAAGCTAAAAAAAACATAAAAGACAATGCGTTTATAAGTACATAATAATCTATATTGATTTTATTGATAGCATGATAAAGTTATAAGAGAAATAAGAGAAATAAATACAAGAATCTCATTAGTGAAAAGAGGAAATTAAAAGTATTAAATGAAATTAAAAGGGAGTGGTTAATTTGCGCAAGATTTCTGAGCGAGCATCCTCAGATAAGCCCTGTAAAATATGTTGGAATCCTGCAAGAACAGCTTCTTGATCTTCCTGAGCGAAGTGTACGATCTTCTTAGAGAGAGCCTCGGTCTTCAACTTACTGATGCGTTGTTCAATAACGCTAGTGCGCTTCTCGAACCACTCAGAAACAACTTGATCATCTTGGTCGAAGTTGCTAGCTTCGTGATCATCCTTGAACCAACTTTGAACAGTGGATGTCATTTGAGCACGGGTCATCTCGGGAGCAGCGGCAGCCAACTTGCGGAAAGTATATTCCTCACAGAGACGACGACGAACACGCCAGTAGAAGTAGGTACGAGCAGTGCGCCATTCCAATGGTTTACGGATAACACCTTTAGCATGCATACGACCAGTACGGTCATGAAGATCAGCGAACTGAATAGAGATTTGTTGGTAAACAGGTAATAATTCTTGTTCACGGGCATCAATCTTGGCCTTGATTTCAGCCTTCTCTTCTTCAGTCTTGCCTTCTTCTTGCAACTCCTTCTTCAATTGAGCATATTGGGTATCAAGACGCTCCATAGTAGCTAACAATTGAGGCTTGCGGTACTTGATTTCAACAATACCCTCAGGTTCCAAGACACCACCTCTTGCCTCTACATCAGCATACATCTCCATCATATCCTCGTTAATGGTAGGATCGAGAACTACCCAAGCTCCACCTCGAAGTTCACCATTAGGAACAATATAAACAAAGACAGGTTGCTTGTAGTTGGAAAGAGCATCAACAATCTTGGCACCATACTTAAGAACCTCGTTGTACATATCACGCTGACCACCAGAGAAACCACGCCAGTTGGCAAAGATCATCAAAGGCAATTGTTCACCCTTATTGAAGTCATTGATGGCTTGAGCAGTCTTGTAAGCAGAGTTAGGGAACCAAACACCACCAGCTTCCATGAAGACCTGTTCAGTAGAATCAGCGTTGGCAGGATCTGCGGGAACAATGTTTTCAACAGTACGGGTCTCAACAGACACAACACCCATAGGAATACCACCCAAACGAGCACGACCAACAACAACGGTACGAGCCCAACCACTCAATGTTTCAACAAAAGAGCCTTGATCAAAGAAACCACTCAGCCACTTACCGTTCTCGCTCTTACCAGCAAGGAAGAAACGAGGATCAGATGGGCCCTTAGGAGGGGTGTATTCAATATCACGATCAATGGGATCAGCACCAAGACGCATAGTGACAGGACCATTGCGGACGCTAGGAACAAATGCGAGCCATTGGCAGATCTTGGAAATACCTTCCAAATCGTTTTCAGCAGTCAAGTGAGAAACACCATTCTTGTACATGATTTGAGTACCACCCAATTGGAGGTTAGAAGTATAGACCTCGCGACCAAGAACCTTGTTAAGGGCGGGAGCACCAGTCAAGATAATAGGCTGACCTTCGTTTTGAATAGTACGTTGACCCAAACGGACAAGATAAGCACCAATACCGACGGAACGGCAAGTAACAAGAGTGACAGTGAAAATATCATCATAGGCACGAGAGGTAGCACCAGCAATCAAACCGGAACCACGCAAGTTCTCAACACCAAGACCATCAGTTTGACCAATAACATCAGTGATACGGAAACGAGTTTCACCTTCATCTTGGATTTCCTCGCAAATGACGCTCTTCTCACCTTGCTTAGCGATGTTTTCATAGTCAGCAGGAGTAAGGTAGAGGTAGTTGAAACCAGCAGTAGGGTTAGAAGGTTCCTTCCAAGCAGCCTTGAATTGACTAATCAATTCATCAGCAAGACCAATACGGGCACCAGAGTTGGCAGACAAGTAAACACGCGGGATACCCAATTGACGAGCTAATTCAGAAGCATGATAGAAGACCATATCTTCAGAAACACCGAAGGAACCAATCTTGAAAGTAATATCATTGGCAATAGCAATGATCTTACGACCACTGGGATATTCAGGAGTGTGGAGAGTCATAATCCAGGCAACCATACCAACGTTGTTGGTACCAGGAGCACGATCAACTTCTTGAAGGTTGTTATCATCATCAATGACCAATTCCTTGGCTTCAACGAGCTGGCTAGGTTGCTTCAAACCAGGTTGACGCTTGCAAGCAATGCTCCATTGGTTTTGAAGGGACTGACGGAAAAGCTCAGGGAAGTCATAAACGTAGGTGGTACCCATCAAGTGAGCCTTATAACGGCGGGGCTGGAGCCATTCCTTAGTAGGATAAGGAATAGACAAGGGTTGCATATGCATGGCACCAGGGATCTTGTTGCTAGACTTAAGAACCCAACCGCTCTTGTCAGTCTTAACTTCTTGGTAAACTTCAACCTTAAGAATGAAACCAGAGACGTTATCAACAGTGAAACGCATAGGAATGATAGGAGCATCAGGGCGCTTGGATTGAACATTGAAACGGATTTCGGCACCAGTAACACGGAGCTTCCAAAGACGCTTACCATGACGGTCTACAAAGTCCTTGAGAGCAGTTTCAACTTCATCGGCTTCAATAGCAAATGTAGGAATAAAGTTGATGAACAAGTGGTTACAATCAGAGTTCTTGTATTCATGGCTGACAACTTCCAAAGTATCCAAGATATCTGTCAAAAGACGATCACTTTCAGAAATAAGATAATCAGCAGTGCGCATAGAGCTCTTCACACGACCAGGGCGGACCAAAGCACGAATGAAGAAACGGCAATCAGAGGGGTTCTCCTTAGCAACAGCATAGTAGACGTGCATCTGTCTGTTTTCAATGAAGCAAGGCTTAATATCAAAGTTGGACAAACGAGCCAATTCAAGTTGATAAGCCAAAGCAGGTTCAATATGACGAATGGTTTCATCTTCTTGGTAGTTGTTTTGCTCACGGAAAGTATAGTAATCAGGCCATTGGTTATCACGACAAACAACAACGGTGATACGACGAAGATGAGCCTTACGGAAAGCTTCAGCATTAGCAGCGATGATGGCAGAGATCTTGGATCTAGCAGCAGTATCATCTTCATCAGCATTATCATGACGAATAGCAATGTTCAAAATGTTCTCCATACGATCTTCCTTAGGAGGAGCGTTGCGTTGAAGCATGGGAGGAAGAGGCTCTTCTTCGAAAGCAGTCAAAATGCGAGCCATCTCAATCTCAAGATCACCAAGAGAGTTCAAGGCAGTCATAGCACCAGTACGAACAGGTTCTTCTTCGGTCTTGTTCAACAAGAAGGTAAGATCAGAGTAGGAAGCAATACGCTTGTTGGAGTCAATACTGTTGGCAGTTGTGTTGAGCAAGAACTTCCATGCAACGATATATGGCTTGTGCTCAAGGTTATAAGCAACATCCAAAATCTTGTAAGCATGGTAAGAGCGACGACAGTAGACTTCAATAGCAGCCAAAGAAATATAAGGATCCTCGTGATAGAAGAAATGAGGAAGGACATCAAAAACGTTGAACTTGGTGTCAATCAAATCCTTGAAGGTATCATAGCTAGGAGTACGGTATTCAGTTCCACCGCCATAGACGCTCTCAGTAACTGAGCTCTTCAAGATCTGGTACATCTGGGCTTGGCGTTCTTCAAAGGAAGGCAACTGACAAAGAATCAAAAGTTCACGAGCCTTGAGGGTAACCTTTTGAGTGTTACGGCTATCGATTTCAGAGAGACGCTTGAGAATAGGAGTGAAGAACTTATCAAGGTTGTTACCATTAGCAGTGGGGCTAACAATATCCAACAACATAAGGACGATGTTGTTCTTGACATTAACCTTGGCATGAGACAAGATGATGCTCAAAACCTTATCCAAATCATCCTTGTTTTGATCTCTGAGAGCCAAAATGACTTCTTCCTCACGTTGCTGACCGCTGAACAAAATTTCGACATCATAGTACAATTCCATCATTTGGACATAAACAGAGTATTCATGTTCCTTAAGACCATTTCTGAAACGTTCAAAGATGCTGGCCAAAGGAGCAACAGAGTTCTTATAGGCAGTAGCTTCTGATTGGAGGGTGATGTTGTTACGACCATATTCTTCAATAATTTTTTCAAACTCAACAGCAGGGAAAGGGAGCTTATCATTGTGGTACTTATCAAAAGTTCCATGAAGAGAGCTCTCCAAACGCTGAGGAATACGACCAGAAAGGACAGAAAGAACACCACTCATTTCAGAGTAAGGCAATTCGGGGTTATTCAAAACTTCGGTCAATTCCTTGACAACAGTTTGAGCGAGTGCCTGGTTATCATAACCTTGGAGAATATGAGTGAGGGTCAACTTGGCAGCATTGAAGCGCTGGATAGGCTTATCACCAACGATATGAGGAGCACCAAAGGCAGGGACTTGACCACTGAATGGAAGAGCATGCTTAACACGACTAGGATCATCCAAAGATAAGATACCAATAATATCACCAGCTTCCAAAGTGGCACCGGTCTGCTTAATGAATTGAACGTGACCATCTTCAGTGGCGATCAAAGGCATGTACATTTTCATGACCTATTAAAATAATAGTTTAGTTTACACGTTTTTGTTTTGCTTTTCTTTCTACATACCTCAATTTCAGCATAGGCATCACCAGATTTAACATGGTCACCATTCTCCAACAACAAATTAACAAGCTTACCAGGGGAAGGACTTCTGAGTTGGGTAGGATCATTCTCTTTTTCAAGTAAACAGGTCTTTCCGTCAATCATCAAACGGGTAGCCTGAACCTCATCACGAGAGTAAGTGGTATGGGATTTACCATCAATAGAAATCAAAAGACCGCCATCAGATAAATCACGAACACCAACTTGAGTCTTGGTACCGTTCAAATACAAAGTATAGATGCTTGGGGCTGAACGAGTGACAGTGAAGTTGTAACGGATATCTTCATAGATAAATTCAACAGAGAAGACAGTCTTGAGAGTACCCTTGCTAGGAATCTGACCCTTCTCAAGGGATTGCTTATATTGTTGGAAACAAATTTCAGAAGCCATATGAGCCTTGGTAGCAGCGCCACAGAAAACGGCCAACATGGTTTCAGGACGTTCAGCAGTCAACTTCTTAGAGATCAACATATCCAACCAACCAGTGTTAATGGTGTTCTCCTCGAAATCAGGGGTTTCTAACAAACGAACGATATATTCGACGGTGGTTCTGAAAACAGCACGGATAGACAATTCCTTGAGTGCAATAACCATGTTCTTACGAGCTTGTTGACGGTTTTCGCCATAAGCGAAAATGTGACCGAATTGAGAATCAGCATATTCGTGAAGACTACCAGCAGAAACAACTGAGAAATAGCCCCACACGTTAGTGCTTGATCTGAAGTTAAGTTCTTGCATGGCACCAGATGAAGGCTTGAAACCAGCATCGGGATTTTCAGCAGTGATACGACAAGCAATAACATGACCCTTGGGAACGGGACGACGAGTACTGGTAAGAGCATCGGGCTGTTCAAAACCAAAGTCAATCTCGGAACCACTGTTGGGCTGTACACCATAGAGGACACGGATATCACGGATACGATGAAGAGGGATACCCATAGCAATCTGAAGCTGAGAGGCAGGCAAGTTAACACCAGAGACCATTTCGGTGGTAGGATGTTCAACTTGAAGTCTAGGATTCAATTCCAAGAAATAAAACTTGTCGTCATGATGACTATAAAGGTATTCGACGGTACCAGCAGATACATAACCGACCAATTTACCAAGTCTTACTGCAGCCTTTTCCATTTGTTCGAAAATATCAGGCTTAGCAATAGTAACAGGGGCTTCTTCGATAATCTTTTGGTGACGACGCTGAACTGAACAATCTCTGCCGAATAAACTGATGGCGTTACCATACTGATCAGCCAAAAGCTGAACTTCCAAATGGCGAGCATTACCAGCGAGCTTCATGATGAAGATGGGGGAGCCAGGGATTTCACCTTGGACTTGAGCGAATAACTGAGCAAAGTTGGTGCCATCCTTAACCATACGAATACCCTTGCCACCACCACCTTCTGAAGCCTTAATCATAACAGGGAAGCCGATCTTCTCGGCAGCGGCTAAACCTTCTTCAGCAGTCTTGATACAAGCCTTGCTGTAAACATCGTCAGGAACGACAACGTGACCTGAGGCATCTGTTTCAGTTTCGGCAATACCGTCACCACTCCAACCCATAGTGGGGACGTCTGCACTTTGAGCAACAATTGTGGAAGAAATTTTGTCACCCAATGAGCGCATAGCGGAGGCGGGAGGACCAATGAATACACAACGGTTCTTAGACTTTGCGAGCATCTCAGGCAAACGAGGGTTCTCTGAGGCGTGACCCCTTTTTTCATGGAAAAAAAAAAGAATAAGAATAATGTACAAATAATAACAAGTAAAAAAGACCGAAAAATACATCCATTGTATGTACATGAAATAAAATAAAAATAAATAAACTTACCAACCAGCCCAAACAGCATGTACGCCAGTTCTCTCAGCAACATCCACAATCAACTCAACGTTGGCGTAGTTGTTATTGTTTGATCCACCAGGAACTTCAACAAAGTTATCGGCAGTACGGATATATTCAGCGTTACCTTCCAAATCCTCAGGTGTTGCCATGACGGTGAACTCGATGGCTCTTTCGTTACCAAAAGTTTCGTAAGCCCATTTACGAACGGAACGAATTTCTTTCATGGCGGCCATACCGTTGTTGGCAATCAAAACTTTGGAAATAACTGTATGACCCTCATGTGCTTGGACAAAGTCCTTGACAGGACCGGGGGCTGCTGTTTCGATAGAATTGCCACCTAAAACAAGTAATTTAGTGATTTATACTTTTACTGTTTGGTATTTTAATTTTACCTAAGAAATGGCTGGGAAGGTTCTTTGACTCGACCATGATGATCCCCCTTGTTTTTTTGTTGTTGATAAAAAAAAAGAAAAAAGAAACAAAGTAAAAATCAATCAAATTGATTTTTTTTTGTATTTGAACTTCCCCCACTCGCTACCCAAATGGCAGCTGAGATTGAACCTCATCCAATCCAACCAGGATAAAGCCTTAACCCCAACAAGCGGGTACTGGTCAAGATTAGGTATTTGGTTTTGGGGGAAGCATTGTTTTTGGGGCACCCCGCTAAACTTTTCTTTTTCATTTTTGTACACTACTGGTTTTTTAGTGAGAATTAGCGCCTTTGCAGAACCTTTTGGTCAAAAGCAAAAAAAAAGACTTCGCCAATTGTCACACCTTATTGGTTTTTTTGTAAATAAATTTTCGCAAAAGGCAAAACCTTTTTTGCAAAATAACAAAAATTTATTGGCGCTTCTATTATAATATACATTCGCGCGGGGGAAAATGGTAGAGAGGAATTCAAGTTACTGGTTTTTCAGTAAGAATTTGCGAAGGTGGCCAAAAGTGGAATTAGATTTGGTCAAAGTGGCAAACCAATTAACCCGAACCAAAAAGAAAATTGGTCAAATACGACAACAATGTTCGCGCTCGAGTGGCTCAAATCAGCATCAATTAGCTTCGAGATTGTATGAGTAGCATGAGTTTTATGCATTTTCAATAAAAAGTTCTTTATTCAAAAACAAGATAAAAACAGGAAACCATTATAGCAAGTCATCACTTTGATATTTGATATATTGATTCCTGACTGATAAATGAAAGAGAATCCTCTCACACTCTTTATTTTATTCTGAAAAAAAAGAGTTTTTTTCTCTTCTTCTTCAATCTCTTTATTGTCTCTATGCTCACCTTGCCATGTCGGAACGTGTTATCGAACAGCAGTTATATGGAAGTGAAATGCCCACAGATCGTGCCACTGTCTTTGAGCAATACAGGTCTCTTTTCAATGC
>VCJJ01002069.1:3598-14014 GCA_024139415.1 Backusella tarrabulga
GTGCCTATAATATGTATATATATAAATGAGTTTTTGAAATAAACTATTTGGTAAAGCTATTCCTTACTGTGAAGTTTGTTATACTGGTCTGGTTTTCTGACAGCTTTGGTTTTCTACCAAGAACCATCCCAGGCTTTTTCTTCCATCCTTTTTTGCGACCTGGTCGGTTTTTTCCTTTATCTTTCTCTTTTACAAAGGTTGTAATTTGGTCATTGTCTGAATTGCTCCGAGATTCTTCGTCACTCATCTTTAATGATTAGTTTAATGAAATGAAAAAAAAATTTTTTTTCTCTCCTCAGGGGATATTGAAGCAGAATAACTGAATTTCCATATTTAGGTTAGTGAATTCAAAGACTTTAATTGGATAATTTAGTGAAATTTAGTGAAATCTGGAGATTCTTATTGGGTCGCGTACCCCCATACATAGGCTTACGGCCTTTTTTATGGGCTAATTTCATATCGCTTTCCCGGGCGTGTAGCGTATTATGTCTGAGATCTAATGAGATCAAGAAAACTTGACTCAATGAACACTTTGTTCGATGGAGTATGAAAGTAGGACGATTACAGATATCTCTTGCTTTTTTACATGTAAGAAAAGCGATATAATTGATAATGGAATTCCTGATCCCTTACTTTTTTACTTGTTATTAGATCAAATTATTATTATTGTACGACTTTTTCAAAAATTCGAAATTCTTTTATGGAGAGATTGGTTCAAGCTGAACTAACTCCGACGTTTAAGGAAATAAAAGTCAAAATAGAGTTCCTGGACATGTCAAATTTTGATAAATAAAAATCGATTCCGCTCTACTGCAGTAGTAGAGAACCATTAATGTAATTTCTGAAACTAGAGTGAACACTCTGATTTTATATATAAAAGGGCTTTGATACTCGTTCATTTTATTTTTATGTTATTATTTCCATCATCATCATCATTTTCTTTTCCTATAACGCTGGCCATTTAATCATCTCATCATCTTGAATACAGTATTAACCTTTGGATTTTTTAAATAATGGCTCGCACGTTTTATTTATTCACTTTTATTTCCCTTACCATCGTTAATCTCGTTTCTGGAGCTCCTACTGCCACTGTTGGACCTATTAATGAGGTCGAGCCTCGTGTCCAGGTTGTCAAAAGAGGTGAAACATTCCACGGCATTGCTACTTATTTTCACCCTGCTACCGAAGGTAGACCCGTTGGTTCCTGTGGATCGAGAGAAAGTTATAGATGCAAAGACCTCACAAAAATAGGCTTTGTGTTACTCATTCGAACTGGATAATTTTGTATAGCTCTTTTTATTCCATTTCTATATTGTGTAAAAGAACTAAGACCAATATTCAACATTATTAAGAGGAACCAAACTGAGGAAATTAGTGATGAAAAACTATTCTCCTTTTTAAAAAATAAAAATGTTGAGCGCTAATTTGAAACTTTCGTTCAGTATGACCACATTACTCATGAATGACAAAAAAGATAAGCTTCAGAAAGTAAAAGGTAATGTCGAAAAGGCACTTCATGAAATTAGTTAATTCTAATTTAAACCAAACAATATGATAAAACAATACCGTGGTATCGTAGAGCAGCACTCAAAAATGATGACCAGGTGCAGAATAAGATTATTTCTATATATCTCAGAGGATTAAGCATTTGAGTAGACTGTGAATTAGTATTAAAAAGGTTTAAAACTGCTACCCAAAAACTGGATGAATAAACTTTGGTTTTACCACATATAAAAAATAGCTAATAGTAAAATTAACTTTTTATTTGCATTTTACGATACCAAGTATTATAAAATTAGCCAAAATGGTAATTGTATCTAATTAAGTAATGGTACTGCATAAATTGTAAATTCAGATCATGAATGTAAATGTAATACAATTCGGTTTATTGTGTATGTGTAAAAGAAGAACATATAGCCGATTAGAAAAGTAAGTTATTGGGAACGAGAAACAATCAGTATTATATCCCAAAAACAAATGGTGACATATATTACCATTACTTAACTAGATGTAGACGTCACTTTGGTCAAATGTATTATACCAGGTACCATAAAATGTTAGTCATTCTTATAATAATCATATTGTATGTTCTATAGCAAATATTTCCTCATTCAAGATAAATACTACCCTAGTCGACTTTCCAACACACGTTGCCAGTTAATAATAAAGATGGTAGCTTTGCTATTAATTTCGTTATCGTATAACACGAATAATCTTTTACCCAGTTTTTGGTAGCTGTTTTAGATAGTGAATATAAGACAACGTGATTAAGTAATATTAAAAATATAAAGATAAAGAGAAATAATCTATTTTTACCATCTAAAATCTACTACGAAAAATTTTAAAAAATTTTAAAAGAAAAAAGAAGGAAGAAGGATATGAAAAACAAAGTGAAATCAACGAATTTATCTTCACTCAGGTTCCTATCCTGAGAGGTACCTTTTGAAAAGAAATTAAATAATAAAACACTAATAAGCTTTCTATTTTTTTTTTAAAAAAAAATGAAAGAGGATGGAATTACACCAACTCCCGAGCTTACACAAAGATGCTTTGATGGAGATCAAGAGTCTCTTTGTCAAGTTGGTATAAAATATTCGACTATCAATTTACTCTCTAAAGCCATGGAATGGTTTCGGAGAGCTTCAGAAAATAGAGGAGCTCTAATGGAAATTGGTGCCTGTATTTATACGGAATTGGAGTTCGAGTGAGTGTCCCAACTGCAATTAAATGGTATAAAAAAGCAGCTGGTAACAATATTGCAATTGCTCAATTTAACTTGGCTAATGTATATCAGTACAATAAAACAGTTAAGAATGTCGTGAGGATTAATTACTGGTTTACTAGAGCTGCTGAAAATAGGCTTCGAATGCCGAACGAAATTTTAGAGGAGGTTCGACAAGGTAAAGCTAAAAAATAATAATATTTATTCTCATACATATTTTCTAGAGAATAAGGTTAAACTCATTTTTATTTATATCATATTTAGATTCTGATAATCCATTAGAAGGAGAAATAATAACAGTTGACACAACAGACTTGTCCCTAAGCACTACAAATCAAGGTTTTCTGGTATACGTTGAATCAAAACCACAATAATGGTGGAGAAGTCAAATTTTCCAATGATAGAACTGGAGATAGTTATCATGGAAAATAGTAGCAGTAATTTTATTTAAACTGTTAATAACATATCTTATGGATAAATAGAGACTATTATAAATCTCTTGTTTTAGTTTCTAAAACAATCGCAACCGCAAACTGATCACATACGATTGTTTACCACCAAATTTTCGTTTAAATCCGAGATAATCGATGAATACATTTTTATAAAATGAGAACATATTATTGTAAGCGCATGGAAGTAATATACCACTTTGGAACGATTAGGTATTACCTACTATATACACAAAAAATATAAGAAGAAAATGCTTTTATAACAAAATCACGGTACTATGAAAAAATGAGTTGTATTTCTTTCTACATCAATACGAGTAGATATCTGAACCACAAAGATCAGAAGAAATCGGTGCAATGTAGTATTATAGCCTAATCAGGTAATATTTCTACTATGGATAGCTTCATGATTTATATTTCCAAAAAAAAAAGAGATTGTGTCCTGTGATTAAAATACACCTTCATCCAGTTTTTGGGTAACAATTACAGATTATGAACATTAGATAGCGTGATATATATAATTGTATCAGAAATATAAAATGGCTATGCCGCCACATGAAATGATAGAAAAAAACTGTATATTTGAGCATTTTCATATTTCTTTCATACCTCTAATTGCTACACTCAAGTCTAAAAAAAAAACGATGAAACTTTTTAAAGTAAAAAAAAAGGAAGAGAATACCGAAGAGGAAAAACCAAAAAAGAAATTAAATACAAAGAAAGATAGTCGATTTGTACATAGTCACCTTACTGAGCTGCAAGGTATTGTTTATTTCTTCATATTCTTGTCATTTTTACCAGAACTATAATCAAATGTTAATGCTACTCTGTTATAAAGTGAAAGGAATTACTTTATATCCTTTTCATTTGATGAGGTGCTACGAAGGCCAACAAGAAGCGTACTATGAAGTTGGTCTTATATGCTTTGAAAATGATCTCTTTCTTGCTGCTTTAGAATGGTTTCGAAAAGCTCTAGATCATGGTGGTGCTCTGAAAGAAATAGGTGATATGTATTTTCTGGGAATTAGTGTTAAGAGCAATACTCCCGTTGCTATAGAATATCTGAAAAAAGCCGCCAAAAAAGAACACGCTGAGGTTATGACTAATATAGGTTGACTCTATATGGAAGATTCTGCTATGGTCGATTATCAAAAAGCATTCAAGTATTTTAAGATAGCAGGCGACAACGGAAGTGCTACAGGTTTCTTCAATATTGGCTATATGTATAAACCTGGAATCGGTGTACCTGTAGATTATAAAGAATTTTTTTTTGTAATATAGTTTATTAGAGTCTTATACTGTAAGTAGATTATAAAGAAGCCATGAAGTGGTATCTCAAAGCATCTGATAAAGGATATATGAAATCTTGTAGTGCTATTGGCATACTCTATAGGGAGGGATTAGGTGTTCCTAAAAACATTCCTGCTGCTTATGAGTAGTTTAAAAAAGGAGCTGCTACAAATGAACCAAATTCTCAATTTAATTTGGGTAGTCTGTATTTTCATGATCCTGAAAATAAGGATTTGAAAGCATCCGACTACTGATTTAAAAAATCTCTTGAAAATAGGTTCCAAATTCCGAAAGAAGTGATGGAGAGAGAAAAAAATAAGGATTATGATCCTCCCTCGCAAATGGAAATCAAGGTGAATCTAAATAATATATCTATTCTGAATATATAAATTATTACTGCAAAAAAACTAATGATAGTATGTATAAATCATGACATAGAAATAAAAAAAGTAACAATTAAATCGGTCACCGACATCGTGACATTTAATATTTCTCCAGAATCAAAATAAGAATCACTGAACAAAAAAAGCTCAAAGAAATGGAGTTATATCGTAATAATATTATTTTCCCAATAAAACAGTAGTATTAATTGTACTTTTTCGAGATGAGGTTATAACCTATGTCATGACTAAATAAAAATATCTATTTTTTTTTAGCTGGATTATCAAGTGATTAAAACCGTAAATTTATAAATATCTGTAGTGGTACATGAGCTGCTTAGCAATAAGATAACTAAGACTCTTTAAATTCTAAAAGTAGGGTTTTGTAAGTCAATAGTACATATATAAAAGTGATATTTATGTAACCTAATACTTCCATTTCTCTCTCACACTCTTTTACTATTAATATTTTTTACACGAGTACAAAAAAATATCAGCACTATAATATCTGAACAAAAAACAATATATAGTACTCCTACCTCATGAATTTCAAATAATATATAGCATTGTTTCACAGTACCCACTTTCAAAAAAAAAAGGCAAGAGAGAAATTTTGCTTCATAAGATTTACATTGTACGCGGTAACACAATTGTTCTTTCTTACAGCCTTTGGGTGGCGTGGTCACTACCAAAAGAATAGATATAATGTGATTTCAATTGATATAAGAAGTATATACGATGGCTTGGGATATCAGCTGGGGGAGAAGAGAGTAATATATATACTTTCAAATAATTTTGAGTTTCTTTTCTGGCTTTCTTATTTTGCTAATCTTTAAAGAAAGATGCTTAAGCTTTTTAAACGAAAGAAAAAGGATAAAAAGACAGAAGAAGAATGGAAAAAAGAAAATGATAAAAAAAGCAGAATCGAAGACTTTGTTTTAGATCAATTATATACCTTGCAAGGTACGTTTATTATTAATTTCATTTCGAAACAAGATCAACTACTTATATATTTAAATAAAGAGGATGGAATCATTCTGACGGTCAACGGTACCCGGAGGTGTTTGGAAGGCGATCCAGAAGCTCTTTATGATGTTGGATTACTATACATGGAAGTTGAAATCTATTCAAAAGCTATGAAATGGTTTCTCAAAGCTACCGATCATGCAGCTGCTCTACGGGAAATTGGTTTTCTTTATGTCAAAGGTTTAGGAGTCGAAGTCAACGGTGCAGCTGCCTTGGAGTTCTTCAAAAGAGCTGTCAATAAGGGAAATAATGAAGCTCTAGTTGATATTGGTATGGTCTATCTTCAAGGCTATGGTCTGCCTACTACTGACAATCAAAAGGCATTGGAGTATTTTAAGATGGCTGCTGAAAAGGGAAGTGCCACAGCCCTCTACAACATTGGATACCTGCATGAATCAGGACAAGGTGTAGCTCAAGATTATAATAAGGCTTTGGAGTGGTATCTAAAGGCAGTCGATAAAGGAGATTTGGTAGCTTGTAATAATATAGGCATTATGTACAAAAACGGATTTGGAGTTCCCCAAAACGTTCATACCGCCATGAAATGGTATAAAAAAGCTGCCGAAAAAGGACTTGCAATTGCTCAATTTAATCTGGCTAATACATATGAATTTAATGAAGAAGTGAGAAATCTCAATGAGGCTGATTACTGGTACCGGTTGGCTAGTAATAACGGTTTTGTAATGCCACAAGAAGTTATAGATCAAGCTCAACAAATCCACGATGGTGCTGGAAATGAAGGTAAATGTTGCATGCAACATTATGTGTATATTTTTTTTGTGCTAATGTTACTATTATAAACTGTATCACAAAATTCGATGATACAGATAATCCAAAAATAGTCTATACAATACCAAATACAATGAACACAAACCAGAACTTTGATAACTTTACGTTCTATGTTAATTCTACACAAGAAAACAAGAAAGCAATACACTCAAATGAAGCCACTACTTCAATTCAGCAAAGTCAATTAAGTGCTGATTTTGAAAACAAACTCAATATTACCAAGCAAGAGCAAGCAGAAATAATAACAAGTCAAGTTGAAAAACGAGAGAAAATGAATTCACTTGAAAAGACTATACAACAAGCCGAAAGCAGTAGATATTACGCTGTCGCTGACTCTCACAACCGTGATTTTAACTATGATTCTCCAAATGATGATAGCGATCATGAAAATGATATTAACTATGACTCTTCGTGATAATAATGTTTGATCTAGCAACGTATTTTATGAATAAAATAATGACCTATTATAAATGTATTTTTTTAAAAAAAAAATTGGAGTATCAAATGTTAAAAATGTATGGGTTGATGCATGATAGAGCACCAAGAAACACTTGGATTTCTCAAAGTTACTAATATAGTGACATAACGTGATCCAGTGTCATGACTTTGGAACTCATCGGTTCTCAACAGCCCATGACGCACCAGTCACAGTCAACTGAAGCACAAAAAACTAATTATTCCCGCTATAGTTGAACATTTTTTTTGCATTTTTATCCAATCATGTTATCCAACATCTTTCTGAGTACAGTCACCACACAAGGATACCTTCAAATGAGCATTAGTTTTTAAAAGTCACAAAATTCGACCATTAAATAAAATAACTTATCGAAATATCCCTTATGTTGCATCGCAACATGCCCTAGCCTGGTAATGCTCCCGTGCAAGATTCCAATGAGGTACTTGATGGCGAGGAGGTGACTAAGACTGGAGATGTTTCGGCTCGAAGACTAAGGATACTTAAAGCTGTATTGAAGAATTTATTATATCAACGCAAAGTTGGCTACACAAAATACAACTTTGAACAAGCGATGAAAGATATCAGTACTCAAGAAGCAGAAGTCTGCGTCCGACTTTACAACTACTTTGGCCCCTATATTCCCGGCAAAAACAAGATCAACCTGATTGCATATCAAATCCCATTGGTGCTATTAGCAAACGATATTTTGAATATTGCAGAGTATGCTGGTAAGACCTTGCAGACTTGTCCCCTTCCCTCTCTCAGTCGCCTTGCGCTTTTTCGGGAACGGATAAGGGTTTGAAGGCGATGCCAACTACGGTCAGGATATCCCCAGCATTGTATCAGTATCATAGAGACCTACATGACGGTAACAAACACGAGTTTATTCCATTACCTGACCCTTTTGTTATTCGATCTGATGATATTGATGTGGGTACTGGCGAAGCACACATGAGGAGATGGAGATTAAACAGAAAAAAGGCGACCAACCACGGAATTGAAACTCGCTATCATGAAGAAGAGCTCTCCAATATTGCTTTGAATTCCAAAGTGGAATCATTCCAAGATATCTTCCAGCTGTACCAACAGACAAACCCACACGCCGTCGCTATACGGACATTTTACCATTCAAGTGTCTTTCTCAAAAAGACAAGGACCAAGGAGATCGGTGCCAAACACTTTAAGGACCATATTGCAGCAAAGGAAAGAAAATATGTCAAAGGGGATGATAAAAAAGTAAAGAAACTCACTCTCATGATGATCAGTGACCGTGGCCCTGGGGTAAGGAGTAGTATAAGAGGTTTTCGGAGATATGGTGGTAAATGGCTGGACAAACTACATGGGCGATATGTCGCTGCTTGCGTTACCAATGAACCTAATTCATCTCAAGTGTGTGCCAATTGCTTCCACAAAGTCATCCATCACAAAAAGAAAATCACAAAAGCCACTGGCCAAGAGAAGATGGTTGATGTTAACGGGACTGCTCAGTGCGTAAATTCAAATTGTGTTGCGTATAAAGCCAGAAGGCCAATGCAGTCTCGAGACCAACAAAGTGCCCTGATCATTGGTGTTACTGGCATTTCTACCATCACAGAAGAACATCCATTCGATGAACTTAACCCAAGACGCAGTCAATCCAACACTGCCACATCCAATCAACCGATGTCCTTCCGGGAGGAAGCGCGAATCGGGTCACCAGCCAACGAGCTGGTAATACCTTAATTGTGGTAAGCACTTTAGCTTTTGGAGAAAACTCGATATTAACCATAATACCTTTTCTATATACTATTTTCGCCCTTCATATTTATCTTTTACCCTTTTATTTCAACTCAATTCTTGGTAAGTTGAAATCGATATGTTTGATGCAGACTCGTACTGATGTTTTACTTAATTTGTACTCCGCATTTGTAGAATTGATACCGTTACAGTACTAGGAATAAAATGGCTTAACCATTTACGTGAAAAAGAAGATGAAGAAGAGACAGAAACCCGTATAATGTTTTATATATATTTTTCTTCTTTCTAGTCTCCCTTTTTTCTTGAAAAGAAATATGGTTGATTTTTTTAAGAGGAAGAAGAAGAGCGAAGAAAATCGTAATAAAAATACAATGCCTAAAAAAGATCCTTGAAGTCGAATCAAGTTTGAAAACGATGCAGCTGATTTTGTTATAAGCTGACTTGGTTACTGTTATTGATATTAAAATAAAAGTTAATATTCACACGCATATCTCACTTTCGCTCTCTCATTTCTACCTTTTCTTTTCATACATAATATAGCACATGGGATTAAATTAACAGTGGGAGGATCCAATAGATGCTTGGATAGAGACGAAGAGGCTCTTTATGCAGTTGGTCTTACATACTTGCAACTAGGCCGCTACTCTGAAGCCTTGGAATGGCTTCAAATGGCTCCGAATATTGGGTCTGCGTTAAAGGAAATTGACTATATTTATCTTTAACAATGGCTCGATAAATTAAAACATTGCAACTAAATTATAAAACCAAATAAACCATTTAACCTTCATATAATATATTGAGCCAATGCTATTAAGCATCTCACAACACCAGAATGCAATTATAAAAGCAAAATATGCATTGACACAAAACACATTCACTGTAAACCTTGTACTAATCCATATCCCATTTCCATGGCAACACCAATTGGCAAAAACAAATAAAAAAGGCAGGTGGTTCCTGATTGAAAAATGACATATCTCCTTTCCACATTTTGTTTGTAATAAAATGAAAATTCCTATTTACACATTTCGTTTTTTATTATCTCTCTCCAAAGGAATATCTAAAGTATATCTTGTCGTTTTTATGCTGATTTTGAAGCCTGGATAACTTCAGCCACGGAAAAATGCTTTCTTTTGCTTAAAGGTCTGCAAGCCTCGATACGAACAACGTCACCTAATTTACATAATTCCTTTTCGTCGTGAACAAGGTAGTTTTTATGGGTCTTGATAGCCTATAGTATGTGTTAATAACTCGTTGATCTGACAGGTTCCTTTTTTTTCATTAATTACCTTCATAACAATGGGATGGATCTTTTGAGTGGTCACCTTGACCTTGACAGTTTTTTGCATGGCATTGCCAACAACCATTCCAATGAAATTTTGACGCATTATGTGTGTATATGTGTAGTAAGAAAAAAAAACAAGAAAAAATATTGCAACAGATTGAATATCTGAAGGGCAAAATTTCGAAATGGGAGGGGTGTGTGTGACTGCTTAACTGGTCTTGTTCGTTCCTTTTTTTGCCCGTTTCTCTTTCCTCTCTCTCTCTCTCTCTCTCTCTCTCTCT
>VCJJ01002073.1:2832-14147 GCA_024139415.1 Backusella tarrabulga
CAAAATTACTGGAGCAAGATAGACTAGTAGATATTGTATGTGGACCCGATGGATATCGCTCTATTCCCCATCTTATTTCGCTGGCAGAAAGTGAATATAAGGATGGTGTAGCTAATGTTATGTTGTCTGCTGATGAGACGTATGCGGATGTGATGCCAATGAGATTGGACCCTGACAACGTATCGGGATGGGTGTCGATTATGCGTGGATGTAATAATATGTGTAGTTTCTGCATTGTGCCATTTACAAGAGGAAATGAGAGAAGTAGACCCATTGATTCCATTGTAGACGAAGTACGTTATTTAAGTGATCAGGGTGTAAAAGAAGGTAAATACATATATTCAAAGAATATATATTTGGAGGTATTAACGCATTCTTGTATTTTCTTTTTCTAGTGACAGTATTAGGTCAAAACGTGAATTGTAAGTGGAATGTAAATGAGATAAAAGGAGAGAATCCATGCTAACAGGCCACATTGGGATTAGCATATAGAGACACTTCAGAGTCAAAGTATTTCATGTCTGACATGTCATCTGGATCTGACCTAAGTAATTCTGGATTCCAGACAATTTATAAACGAAAAGATGGTGGTCGACGTTTTACAGAGCTCTTGGATAAAGTGAGCTTAGTTAATCCTGAAGTAAGTCTTTATTAGCTTCTATAAGATAATTTAGTAAAATTGATACTTTTTTTTTTTCGTTCTTATAAATTAGATGCGTATTCGATTCACCTCACCTCACCCTAAAGATTTTCCTACAGATTTGTTACACCTGATCGCATCAAGACCCAATATTTGTAATTCGATCCATTTACCAATTCAATCAGGCAGCAACACAGTGCTAGAAAGAATGCGCCGTGGTTACACACGCGAAGCCTATTTAGATCTTGTCGAAGAAATGCGCCGCATTATACCTGATGTATGGATTAGTAGTGACTTTATTACTGGATTTTGCGGAGAGACAGAAGAGGAGCACAAAGACACTGTACGAATCATGGAACAAGTAAAATACGATACTGCCTTCATGTTTGCATATAGTATGCGTGAAAAAACCCACGCCCATAGACGCTACAAGGACGATGTATTAGAAACAGATAAATCAAGACGTCTAACTGAGATTGTTGACACATTCCATCGTGAGGCATCCGCAAAGAATCAAACACTTGTAGATACAGAGCAGTTGGTACTCATTGATTCGGAGAGACCAAAGAAAAAGAATGGTATTGAGACAAGGGTGAGCGGCAGAACAGATGGTGGTCATAAGGTCTTTGTCCAAGAACAGGAAGGAGGAAACCCCTTGAAGAAAGGTGATTATGTTTCAGTTAAGATCAGCCGTTCCACTAGCGCTAGTTTAACGGGTACCTCACTTGGGCAAAGCAGCATTCAGAAATTTTATCAAAAAAGAAGCTACACCACAAGTAGGGCTCTTGATTATCGTACATTTTTAAAGGCAGGAGATGCCGCCGTTCTGGGTAATGCGCGCAATCAAAAAAAATATATTCGCTTATTAATCCGTGAGGCATTTCAAAAGTACCAGGATGCACCCGAGATGCGCAAAAGAGCAGAGAATACACTGGCTTTTCTTCATGTGGCATCAACAAAGAATGGAATTGAAAGAAATATTGTTAGAAATTTGTGTGATTTAAAGTTTCATTATGATCAGTATGATAGAAGGTGGGGAACAATATTTCGAAAAATATACTCTGGATGGATTGATTTATTCAAGTATTATTTTTTTTAGACCTCCCATGTATAATAGAAAAATGCCAGAAGAAATCCGTGAATCACACAATCAGTCTAGAGTAGAGCTAGACAATCTCATTGATATGTTAAACAAAGATCTTGATTTATGTATAGTTTTGTAATTTAATCATGCTTTTTCATTAATATTTTTTATTTATTTATTTATTCACTCTTCCATGGGATGGATGCAAATCCAAAAAAGGGGACAATATCTTTTATAGTAATTAAGCAAAAACCTTATTAAGTTTTAAATAATAGCTTGATTCCTGAGGCTTTAATATAAAACTGCTTGTATACTTAACAAAGCCGTGGAGAGAGTCGACTGAGCTTTTATCAAGCACATAACTATTGTATGAGACAAACCCAGAAGCTATTGATATCGAGATGAGCATCATTTTTATAAGAACCAAGTTCATATTAGACACCACTATAGATCTATATAATTTAGGTATAGAATGCTTGTCATTGTCAAAACACTAGATGATTATTCCCTTTTACGTTATAACATTTTTTTTTAAAAAAAAAGCACATTTTATTTTTGAAACATTATTAAAGAAAGACAAAACCAATTCATTAAACCAATGTTCGATAAAGATCAGCCACCAAATACAGTGATCCACACACAACAGTCGCATCATCTTCATCGCACATTGAGCCTGCTTTAACGAGTGCTTCTTCTAGATTCTTACAAGGCACAGCCTGAATCTGGGTATCAATCTGCTGTGTAATTGCATTGGGATCAGTACAACGAATCCAGGACATGCCATCCGGCTGGCTAAAGGGCACTGCAAACACAACATCCTCTGCATGCAAAAGAAGCTGCATCATTTCAGAAATATCCTTACCAGCAGTTACGCCAATGATCCAAATCACCCTCTTGACATGCAAGCTATCAACATACTCGCGTAGTGCAACTGACGCTGGTGGGTTGTGGGCGCCATCCACGAGCAATCGCTTCAGTCCATAATTTGCAAGCTTGGGTGTGTCACCCAGCTTGACCCAATCCAATCGACCCGGCCAACGTGTCTGGCCCATGCCCTTTGCCAGTACTTCTTTTGTTAATGCAATCACGCCCAAATCATTGAGCCAATCCAATGCAGTGACAGCCGTTGCAGAATTCATACGTTGATAGTCGCCGCAAAGCTGGATGGGATATGTATATTGTTTGCTTTCGTCTATTTCGAGTTTACAAAGACCTGGTTCTATGAATTCTGAAGATTTGGCTAATCGATACGGCGAGTTTGTTTTCTCGGCATGGCGTACAAGTGTGTCTAAAACGCTAGGCTTATCTTGCGGCATAATCACAACGGGACAATCGGGCTTCATGATGCCTGCCTTCGCAGTGGCGATTTCCTCGACAGTGTGGCCCAATATATTGGCATGATCAAGTCCTATTGCTGTGATAATGGTCATTTCAGGGTGTCGAATTGCATTGGTTGCGTCCAATAGGCCTCCCAGGCCCACCTCCAATACAACAAAGTCGAGTTTGGCATTGTCGAAAATATAAAAGGACGCGCCGACAAGACATTCAAACGACGAGGCACCAATGGCAAGTGTCTTGTTTAAATGAGCAACGTGACTGAGGGCGTCATTATAAAGTTGCTGCGACACAGCTTGATTGTTGACGATGATGCTGTCTCTGGGTTCGATCAAGTGAGGAGAATTGAAGCGGCCAACTGTGTATCCGCAATTGAAGAGCACTGTTGAAATGTAGGCACACACTGAACCTTTTCCGTTTGTTCCTGCAACATGCACAATGCGCATTCGTTCATCGGGTCTCCCTAGTGCTTCCAATAAGCTATGAATTCGCTCAAGGCCAAAGTTCATTATGTTAAAGAGTTTAAAGGAGACTGTTTTAGTACTTTTGCGAATTTTTTATTTTGTTTATTTATTTATTTATTTTGCAAGTTTTTTTGATTGATTGATGAGTTTCAAACCCCTTTTTCGGGTTCTGCTTAAAACAGTATAGAATGTACGTACCCAATGATCTTTTCTCAGTTCAAAAGACTTGAGTGAATTCAAAAAAGCACTTACATGACAATGTTCTACCAGAGGAAGATAAATTCGGGCTTCATGACAATGCCGATACGATGTATCCTTTCTTTAATAGTCGTTGGATTTGAAGCCATTTAGAGTTTCTGGTTATATAAACTTGTTGACCAATGTTATATCTCCATGACAAGAGAAGTCACCAATAATAGAGTGACCCTAAAACTTGATTGATAAATCAAGATGTAGCTAAAATCATTTTCAAATTGGACCCATTATGTTTAATGAAATAATTATACATGTTTTACGGCCATTCTTTGTTCAAATAATCAATATGTATTCATATAGATTTAAAGACTTGAGATGGAGAACGTCCATAAAAGTCAAAGAAACCAAGTCCATTAACACATTTCTCGTGTTACGCGACGACGAAATTTTTTCGCCTTTTATGGGATGCACCTATAGCCAGGTAGCGGTGTGAATCTCAGTTTTATTTACTTTAATAATGAAATAATTGACATTTTGAATGGATATGTACATGTGTTATGGGATGTAATTAAGTTTGGAAAATTTTGTAACTAAAAAGATTCTCAAAAAGGGATCAACAAGGCATCCAGGCTACGACTACTCGATGAGCTTAAAACCAACCTCTTCACCGAACGGCAAGTCAAGAAAAGTACCTGGTTATCATCGCGCCCCTCTGAAGATGCAATCAAAATAAAGTCATTAAACTCTGCATACTGATGAAAATAATTTGAATTTGTGGTGTAGTAATGCTCTGTTATAAGTTCATCTGTGATGATGGAAACGTTGATAATTGGACGGCGGTACGAATGAATTTTGAGGAAAGAGAACTGATGGTTTGGAAAATTCAATGTCTCTCCAAGTGTGTAACAGTCGGTCAGAGTGAGTGAAGAAAGATGGGGAAGTCGGTTTGTAATGAATGTATCGATTTTTTTCGATGAGTTTGTTATCTCTAATGTCAGTGCTTTTATGTTGGTGTATTGAGTTTCCTTATCATCATCAAATCCGATATAATCGCAATAGATATGAATTGATTCAACGGATGAGTGAAGATGCCGGAAGAGTTCATCAAGGTTGAGCGTTATACTTTTTCTATACTCTACTCCACTGTTAGAATTATCATCCAAAGAAATATTATCCGATTGATAAATATACAATTTTAAAAACCTGAGATACAACAAGTCTTCTAGTCTGGTCAATAGAAAAGGAAGGTGTGATATACAAAGGTTAAGATTTTCGACAGATTTGAACTGATGTAGCTGTGCTAAAGCTGTGAGTTGAGTCTGAGTAATGCATTGTCGGAATATCACCTTCTTGAGATTCCATTCAGACTCATTCATTGCTGTTTCTTCTGATAAAATGTCCATGTCGCCATAATAGCTTAGTGTTTGTAGTTGAGAACCTAGCTTGCGTATCACATCTGAAAAATCTGCTCTGAAAACAAGGCTGCTTTTGTCAAAATTGTCTGGAATCCAATCCCCGATAGAGTAAACCAAGTGGGCCAGACGAGGGTATTTTTCAATGATGTACTTGAACCAATCGTACTTGGTTTGAGGATCCTCAAATTCGCCGTAAACTTCAAGACTAGTGAATGCACTGGCAGATTTGGTCTTTGTTGGAAAGTTGCTGAGCAAAAGTCGTATTTCTGATAATTTTAGTGATTGCAAAGACGGAACGTTTTCGTGCAAGATCTCAAAGTCCTCTATTGTGATGACGGTATTTTCTAGTTCCAAATATTTTAGAGCATGCATGCCTTTTAACATAGGAATCATTGGGTTTCTATTATTATTATATGTAATTGAAAAACTGATATCGAGATGAATGACATGCGCGAATAGTCTCTCTGTTAATCCTAAGCGCGTCAAGGCACATTCTGTAGTATCTCTAATATATGTCAACTTGTTCCTGAGTGCTAATGACTGAGTATGATCGTTTGGAATATTCGTTGCAATTTGTAAATTATTAAACCTTGAATAGCCAAGCGTCTTGAGATTTGGAAAAAGTGCCAGGATGTCTCTTTCGCTGGTGTCCGAAGAACCAATTCGACACAATAACAGGTGTTGAACATTGTTTGCTAATTCAGGTTTTTGTCTGATTATTTTGAGAAAATATTGAAATATTTCTTCATTATTGATATAAATCGAGTGATATAAACTTTGCCCGTGTATGATATTTGCCCACCGCCGAGATACAAGCATGCATTGGAGCTGCTGTATTACTGGTAAATGAATAAAGATGCCATGTAGCAATTCTGATGGAAGATTGTTCATAAAATTAGCAATATAAAAAACACTAAAAAGTGAAGGAAATACCCATAAGGCCTTTATTTATATAAGAACCTATCTCGGTGGCGCAGGAGTTGTAAAAGCGAAGGCAATCACTGCGGCTTCTGCGCTTTTACTGGTGCACAATAATTTCTGAGCATTGTGGCACTTTCACATGCCGTATTCACGGTAGCATTGTGTACGCATCATTGTAGCCTTCCACAACGAGTTTTATAATAAATATGCCTTCTACTTGGATGTCGTATAAGAAACTCATTCTCAGGTACAAATATGCCATTTTTTTAATTTTGATATGGTAATGTGCCCATTAGATATCCTTTCATTTTAAGATAATTACACTGAAACTTTAAATACATGTATATTATTAAGGGTTTCTAATTTTATTTTAGAAGTGAAGCTTGTAATTTTGGATATTATTAACTGATCTACGCATTTACTTTTTGTAAAGTAAACCCACTGCCAGTGTGAGATCCATAATTACAACAAGCCACCCAAATTTCAGCCAATCAACAAAGACCTGATTTTAATTTTTTTTTTTCTGTGGCTGTCAGGAAAAAGAGAAGCATCAAGCAGTGGAGTATTGGTTTCCTTCTCTTTTCCCTAATACGTTAATTACATCGTAAGTAGATGGATCTAAAACTAGACCTTCAAGAAGAAAAAATGAAACAGAATAAAAATACAAGAAAAAAAAAAGCTAAATTCCATGGCATTAGACGATGAGTTCCGAATTGGTCTGGGCTATTATCAAGAACAACAACTCCTTCCTTGTCAAGCGTCAGGGTGTTCAGTTCTCCTCTGAACCCTCCAACTTGTTGAATGTCAACACCTACAAGCACTCTGGTCTTGCCAACTACAAGGTATATAAAGATGAAAAAAAATAGAGAGATGGATGATGTTTCTAAAACGATGTATAATGTAGTCCGTTGGTGTTAACGCTGCTCGTCGCGGTGTCCGCGTTACCTTGAACAAGGCTGGTAAGCAACAGAACCCTTCCAAGGCCAAGAACGCCGTTGTCATTGCCAAGACCCGTCGTCAGACCGCCAAGTCTGTTGCCAACTTGGTTGCCCGTGCCACCAAGTACAGACCCGATCTCCGTGCTGTAAGTCATATCATATTTACAAAGGATTAAGAGTGCATACTAATGTGTGTGCCAATAATAGGCTGCCGTTGCCCGTGCCTCTGCTATCATCTCTGCCCAGCAACCCGTCAAGGTTCAGGCTAAGCGTGAGGCTAAGGGTCCCCGTGCCCAAAAGGCTTAAATAACGACCAAAGTGTGTGCCTAAAATACAAGATAGTCTTTTGACACAATAAAGGAATTATCTATTTTGTAACAAAGACACTGTTTATAATCTTATGTTTTGTGTGAGAGAGAGAGATTTATATCTACTGACTATATGAAATCACCTACATATATATATATGGATGTAACAATTGGATGTCTTATACTGACAAGCGCACTTTTATATTCATAATGAGTACAGTGAAACACTGGATTGACTGACAGCTTTTGATATTTGCAAAAGATATCAATGATACGATAATGGAGCAACTTCTCCTTGTCCATACCTCACTCTCATTTTGTTTTAGATTTTGTTCTAGATGACTCTTCAATCCACATGAGCTAAAAAGAGTGGATGTAAAAAGCCTAATCTCTTGGTTCTATCCAGCAAAGTGTTTTTAAAGGAATCTAGTACTTGTCCAAAATTAAAAATCATGGTGCTTTATCTTCACTTTGAGCATCAACAATGATCTTCATTCTACTCGGTTTGATATTGAGTCCATTGGGAAGAGAAGCAATCCTCAATATTATTCTTATTGTGTATTTGTCCATTTCTCGGTCAGGGTATTTCCCGGTGCTTCATGTAAGGAACCAATTAGATGATGGTAGTCACTATTATCAAATAGTTTTACTTAATCCAATACAGTATCAAGGTTGAAGTATGGCAATTTTGAAGTGTTGCTGCCATGTAGCCTCTTAATGATGTCCTTGGATAAATCAGTTCTTGATCAATTCCCGGTTCTGTAACTTTCTCAAGTGACATACACTAATCTGGCTCCTATTTGGGTGCAGCATAACTTTTCAGCCCATCAAACCATCAACAAGTGAGAACCATTCTTTTGATAATGTATTCTATTATTAAGGAAGGTAGCAGGTACACAATTTACTCAATGTCAATGCGGAAGCATACGTCACGAGTTAATTTATTTTATTAATTTAATGACGAAACAAAAAGTACAACCAAGTTTGTATCCATCTATCTATATACACTTATTCTGTTGTGCTCAATGCTTGGACGATTGGGACTTTTGAAGACAAAGGTAATGGAGAAACAACGCTTTTTTAAAACAAGATCATGAAAGCTGAGATGAAAAAACAAAAAAAAAACGTAATTCAAGACTCAGCATCGTCTCTATTCGACAGCTTCAACCCTCATTCAGGATTGGGAAGGACAAACCAAGGGCAATATACAGACCACCTATGATACAATATCGCCTTCAAGGTTGAACTTACTGGCAAACACGTTCCCTAACATGTCCTTTGATTATAAGAACGAGACGTTTCCAGATACGCAGACACCCGTTCCGCCTGGTTGGCACTCCGCCTATTTTCCAGACCGCTCACCAGAGAGCCAGTTGGGCGCAGATGGCTATGAGTCCCATTTCCATCCCCCTGACCCGTTCACTGGGCGAATGTGGGCCGGCGCCAAAATGGATTGGAGTGATTTGAATCGGCTAAAAGTAGGGGATCAAGCGGTTATGTATTCATTTCTCGAAAAGGCGGAATTGAAAAAGAGCCGATTAGGAGAATCAGCGATGGTCTGGTCCGTCAAGGACATATACAACCAGGATGGTTGGGCTATGAGAGAACGCCGATGTTTGGTGTTTCTTCCGGAGCAGAAGGAACCCAATATTGCAACAAAGGAGACAAAAGGTGAGTAGAGAAGACTGCGTTGTAAGGGATACTTAATCTAAAATGGGGACATTTTTGCAGTCCAAGAAAAACCTGATTTCTCGGCTCGTTTCGTTCCAAGCTCAATCCTCTTATTTAGATATTCTGCCTTAACGTTTAATTCACATAAAATCCACTTTGATCATGATTATGCAACCAAAATTGAAAAGCATCCAGGTATTTCTATAAAAAGAAGGAAATAATACTACGATTGTAACGCTAAGCTTTATATATTTTTAAGCTTGTTTAGTTCACGGACCACTGAGTGCCACATTGCTATTGAACCTACTATCTCACAATATGAAAAAGGATCAAACAATGTTTTCCTTTGATTATAAATGTATTGCACCATTGTATGTGAATCAGCCCATGACATTGAATGGTAAAATGACAGAAGATGGTTGCGATTTATGGATCGTGAATGATAAAGATAATTTGGCCGTCAAGGGCAGTGCAAAATTCTCTCTTAATTTACATGATCATAAAAATAAACAAACTTTATAGTAATGGGGCCTAGAGTCCATTCTAGTTTAACAATATTTTTATTATTGTGTTTGGTATTATGTGTGTGTACAAGAGTAAGGGGGAAAATGTTATTAAAGGCCGTTATGGTGGATGTTGAAAAGATCCTATATTTGGTGCACTCATCAATTTTCTTGATTCGGGTGCACACATCGCATTTGGATAAATAGGTTTTCCATCTTCTAGCGTATTCATACTTGACATGATTTCTAGATCAAGACCTCCGGGTGGTGGTAACGGATAACCGACTTGATCGAATGGCTGGAGCGCAGGCATATTTTCAATCATCCCATAATACATTTCTCGATCCCATCCATTAGGTACTGTTGGCCATACATTCTGAGCAGGTACTGCAGAAATATCTTGTAATCCTTTCAGTCGTCTCCACTGGTTGGTGAGACTGAGATCATAGTTGAGGGTTATATACCAAAATTCATTAAAGAATTCAGCAAGAAATTCCCAACTTCCGGTTTCTGTAGGATCGCCGCCGTGATACACTGCATTATTTAGGAGCATGGAAAAGCATCGATCAAAGTCTATCTGGTCTCTGAATAGGATCATTCTGTCTCGTGTATGTGGTGTAGGTATCAAATCGATTCGAGGGTCGTGAGGAATGGCAAGTTGAAGTACGGTTGGCCTTAAACGAGCATTTGCTTCTTTATTCATTTTAAAAGTTATTTCGATACCTAGATTTTGACGGATATATTCAATCGCATCCATACTACTGGATAGAGAAGGGTACTGTTTTTTCAAAGCGCCATTTTTACATCGAGTCTTGTTTTCTGGGTGGGTTGTTTTAATATCCATTGGCTTGGTATCATGGTGTTCCAAGTTGACAAAGCTACTGTATGGAGATGGTATCTTTTCATCAGGCTCGCTTGCTATGTGGTAATTTGTTTCATCCAAACAACAGTAGTAGCTAGTGGATTTTAAGTTTTCGTTATTACGGGTGTATGCATTAATGTATGCATCAGTTGCATGTGGTGAAGTTTGTGCTATTTTTTCCAAAACCGTTCGAGGTAGATACGGCGAATGCGTCGGGATTCGGATGTTATGATGCATACACATGAATTGAAGTGTAAGAACGACACCCTTTAGATACCAAGTCTCGGCTTTAAAAGCTTCGACGGTTTCCTTAAGCTCTTTAAGCTCCCTCATTGTTGAATTTTTCTGCTCTCTTAATGTTCGAATAGTAGTTTCCAGATCATGAAGGTGCTTTTCTTTACGCTCTCTGAATGCACGTTGAGCAACTCGGTTCTGTACCTTTTTTTATTGTAGGTGAAATAGGATTGGGTTTGCGACCTGGTTTTTTTCGCATGCGAATTGGTTGACCATTTATGTCATAGACAAGAGTCATCCTAGAGTTGATAGGTTTGTTGGTGGGTTGAAAAATAACATGAGATGCAGGTTGAGAATAGTCTTGGTAAGTAGGATGAGATGTCATGTTTGGTACAAAAGCTTGTGAAGAATTGGGTATAAACATATCATTATTGGAGTTGACTGAATGTGGGGGAAGTACAGAACTTGAAGCTGCAGTCATATTAGTTAACCAAGCATCATCGGGATAGTTTAGTTCCATGCTAGTTTGTTCATCTTCCAAAATACAATCAGGATCATTGATACAATTGTCTTCATTTTGCTGCATTTCCTCGTGTTGTTGGAAATATTGATCGATGTTAGCTAAATAGGAATTCGTTTCCTGTTTCCAATAATTTATTGTAAAAAAAGTTCTGTGCAAGCGAAGCTATAACAATGAAAAAGAAGAAAAAGAAAGAAAAAAAAAAAAAAAAGGAAAAAAAAAAGG
>VCJJ01002078.1:7019-24516 GCA_024139415.1 Backusella tarrabulga
CTCACCCATAGTGAATTGCGCCTTTTCAAGTCCACCTCTTGCTGCTTTTTTTATCCATTTGACTGAAAGATCGCTATCTTGAGGCAGATCAACACCATTCTGATACTTTAAGCCGATTTCATACATTGCATTGGTGTCTCTCTTCATAACATTCAGCGCCAGTTTCTGCAGTTGCTTTACTCTGTTTATGTCGTGGATTTCAGAGATATGTTGTCGAAGCAGCGAATTCATTCTTCGTCCATTGATTATATTCCTGTAGTACTCTAGTTTAGATATGTTGTTTCGATCTGTATTGCTTTCGTCTTGTGCGTGTAACTGATCCAGGCAGTTTTGAGCAGCTCTGTTTCCACCTTTGGCAGCGCGATTATACCATTCAATAGATTTGTTGTAGTCTTGTAAAACTCCTTGACCTGTTCGGTGTATTCTAGCTATGCTTAGTTGAGAAGACGTGGATCGCGTCTCTGCGGCGAGGCTATACCAATGTAAAGATTTTTCGTAGTCTTTCTCAGCACCAATACCCTCTTCATAAAGACGAGCTAGACTAAATTGTGAAATTGTGCTTCCATTTTCAGCTGCTTTAGAAAACCATTCGAATGCCTCTTGGGTATCGCGCTTTTTACTTTGCTTTTTGTTAAGATAGATTTCGCCCAAGTTGTATTGTGCTTCAGCAATTCCTTCTTTGGCTGCGATGGTGTAGCATTCAATCGCTCTATTGATGTTTTTTCTGGTACCATATCCATGTTGATACATAAAGCCTAGCTGTAGCTGAGAATTTGCGTTCGCTAACTCCCTCTGCTGAATGAAAGTATTGAATTGTTGCTGATAAAACTTCATTGCTTGGTTTTGAATCAAAGTAAATTGTTGTAATCTATATTCATTTAAATCTCCATATCCAATTATTTGTATTAAATGATAAGGTGGCCATCTCCGCTCTTCTTCTTTGTTCTGATATCCCTTGCAGTGCATAAATTTATCGTCTTCATAGAGATTATGTATTCTAATTAGTGCCTTGGAGTATCCTTGGAGTGCCGACCGTGTGTACCATTCATAAGCACGTGTGTGACACTTCTCGGTTCCCTGACCGAGTGCATACAAATCCCCTAGTCTAAATTGAGCTTCCATGTTCTTCTGTTGAGCAGAAAGCGAGATCCATTTGAATGCCAAAGAGCAGTTGCCTTCCATTTGATAAGAAGCGTAATAGGCTTTTCCTATATCAAGCTGGGCGAAAGAGTCTCCATTTTGAGCCTTCTCCATGGTGACCGCATCCCTACTAAGAAGTCCATCATTACTATGAGCTACAGAAAAAAAATAAAACATGTTAACTATATATACAGTAGTGCATCATAAAATGTATCTAACAAAATGAAGAAGTCTTTAAATGAAAAATTACATTGCATATTACTCGAGTTATTTTATTGTTTATTTTATTGCTTTTTTTTGAATAAAGTTAGAGAAAGAGGTGTGAAATAGATAATGATCATTGTTTGTTGTTCTATGAAAACTTACGAGCCACACACTTGTACTACCATCGATAAAATATTTAACTGCCAATGCCATATAACTTGAGCGCAATAAAAAAAGCTTTTTGTAACAAAATAAAGAGAACTTGCTACAATCATTGTCTGTTTTGATCATAATAGTGTTTTTTATTCGTTTATTATTAATATGGAAATATGGAAAGAACCCAATGAGTAGGAATATTTTTACTCCAGTTTTTTAAAGTGAGTTGAGTTATATTGGCAGAAGGAAAGTGATAGCTGTGATTCTGCTGTTTAATTCGGGTAGATAACTCTAATGCTCGTCGTCCCTTGATATCCTTGGTAAATTCAAGTTGTCGTATATCTTCCATTGAGCCAAAAATCTCTACCTTGACAGACTTTACATCTGAGTTGGCCAATGTATGTACTACATTATCAAACATATCAGCATGAATTATTATTGTTTTCACTGATGTCGTAAGATTCGAGAAAAAGAGCTGTCCATATCCTTTGTAAGCAGCCAAAATGTTTTTATGTTCAGCTTTGAGCGATCGGTGAATACTGATATTTGCTATTTCATCATATTAACAAGCATCCTTGTTTTTTTTCTTTTCTTTTCTTTTTGTATTGTATCTCCAAACATTGGGTCACGTTCCAATTCTGCATCTGTGTGTCATGGTAAATTTACTCCATTGTGGCATTCATTGAAGGAAATAGTATCGTATTCCGCCATTAAAAGAAATCGAATAATGTTTTAGACAATGATATTTCCTTGTTATATTATCTAAAAGCAATTCATCTGTGTCGAATCAGTGAGCTTGTAGTATTTTCAAAGATAGCATCAAATTTGCTGGCACAACTGGTTGGTTTAACACCTGATTTCTGGCGATGATACATGTTTGGAACAAGACAAGTGATTCGAGATGAGGACAACTAGCATGGACTTGATCTAAGAACTCCAGGTCGAAAGCACATCTCTGCAGTGTAAGAATTCTCAGCGATGGTGCGTTTTTTTATCTGAGGTAAAAAGTAGGGGATATCGAATCCTTTGCCTCTGTCTTCAAGGTCATAAACATGCCTTAATTCACGTTTTGTCAGTCGCAGAAACGTCGTTGTTTTTAATAATGGTAATAATACAGGCAAATTGCGCGCCATACTGAATATTTCAAGTGGATTTATCCATGGAATCGGTAAGCTATGGTCAAGATGGTCTCGAAAGCTCAAACTAGTGAAGAGGTCTCTAACTGTGATTCGAGTGATATTGAGGGAAAGGGTGGACACTTGCAAGAATAGTTCTTTGCTAATCTTGTCAATATGAATCGAGAATACTTTTACTTGTGAGCCAGAGTAGCCACTCTTTTTGAACCTCTACAGAATTTTTTTTTCACCATTTCATTATAGGCTTTCTTCTTCAGGTCTGAAAATAAATCCAAGTTCGAGAATAAGGTTGTATTTGAAATCAGCTTGAATAAAAGTCGTCATGTCCTTATTAAGGTCAGTTTATCCTCCAAGGTTAGAGGATCTGAAATTGCCAAAATGACTTTGGGTGGTAATTTGTCAAGCATTGTCCTAAATGTAGATAATAATTGTAATGTTTTGTCAAAAACATTGTTCTTAGTTGAGAGCATCATGAGCTTTGGACTGATATTAGCAAAGAACTTGTTTCCTGATTCGTTGTGCTGTGATCTAGGAGTAGGCCATTTGTATCAAAGATGAGAGCATTCTCCAGTTCTTAATGTAGCAGCGAAATTGTGGGTGTTATGGAAGGAAGTGATGCGTTACTCTTAATGATGATGTGCGTTTCAGTAGATTTGAGTGATCTTAGATTAGGGCAACTCGTGTGTAAATGCTCCAATAAGTCTAAATCAAGGGCGCAGTTGGTAAGTGTCAGTTTTGCCAAGGCGGGTACGTTTTTTATGTGTGGCATAAAACAAGGTATATTGAACCCGTCATTTTTGTCTTGTTGCTTATGAATATCGTCCAGAGTTTTTGTTGATTGAAAAAGAAAGAAAGTCATCGCTACACAATACAATGCAGTGGAATATACAAATAGAAAAACACTAGGTGAGGAGTTAGTAATCTTATATATTGGTATTCAAGTATCCACGATAGCACTCTGCATCTCTTCATTCTTCCACTACATTGTGCTTCTCAAAAGCGGCTTTCTATGTTAGTTGACTTACCTCTATTTACATCATAGCTCCTCCTCCTCCTCCTCCTCCTCCTCCTCCTCATCATCACTATCATCGCTATCACTATCGTCTGGATCTCGTGGTTCAGCAATGACTACAAACCGCGGCTGTCGTCGTCGTGGAGGGCAATCCTCGTACTCTAGAAAGTCCAATCAAAGCCTGAATTCGCCTCCTGCGAACCTAGCTAATTGTTCTCTGGCTCGACGTCTTATGAGCATGGCTCTTTGATCTCTGACTCGGCGTTTTTCTATTCTTCTATCCTCTTCTTGTCTTCTTATCTCGTCTTCTCTTCTTCTTTCCTCTGCCCATCTTTCATACTCCACTCTCACTCTCTCCTCTTCTCTTTGCAGAAACTCCTGGTATATTTGCTCTCTTCTTCGACGCATAAATTCTCTTGTTTCTCTTCCTTCTTTAATCTCACGACGACGTTCTGCTCGTCGATCTCGTTCGATATTCTGCTGTTCCTATAAAAATAAACACCAATAGTCAAGCGATTAAATAAGTAATGCGAATGTGTCAAAAAAAAGTCAAACTTACGATTCTTTCTCTTTTCTGATCTCTGCGCTCTTCCTCCTCTTCCGACCAGCTTCTTTTTCTGTTGAGGTTGTTGTTGCTGTTGTTGCTGTTATTGTTGCTGCTATTGTTGTTGGGAAGCATTTTGCAAGAAATCGTAATGGGCAATTAAAAATAAAAATAAGCAACAAAGGGGGAAAGTTTAGTTTGTTGACGCTTTTCCAAATTTACTGTCGGGATTTAAAACAGTCACACGCCCTGAGGTTCAATATCAAACAGGAGATTGTCAACATGATTCCAGGTGGTAAATTGTGAAGGTTTGTTATAAAAGTGAGACAGCCTTTGTTCGCGCTCCAGAGATTTCTTTTTTAACCCCGTCTTTGCGCGACCGATAAGATCGCGTGCACTTGGACATGAGCGGTTTTTTTATTATCAGATGAATAATTATTGTATTTCAGCCAATAGAATACTTTGCATGGCCTTCTGTAACATTTTTTGGCGTCTCAGGGACTGTCAAAAGGGCTTATTAAAAAGGCTATTTTAATGCAAAACGATGAACTTTATTATTTAGAAAATGTTATTTGATTTTGAGTCAATGATAGATGATATTTAAAAAACATGAAGCATTTATCGCTGGTAGATGTAATCTGAGTCATGGGCGGTGGTGCATCACCAAATTCACGGCCTCTATTTCCTACCAATCGCGCAGTTTTCTTCGTTATGTTGACCTTGAGGATCTCCTCCGCATTGGAAGTAATGATTTTATAGTAGCAATACTTTTTGGTAACATTACCAGTGAATATCAAACGCAGTTCCTTTAATTCCCAATCTGATATATCAATAGTGACGGGCATCGTCATTTTAAGGTTCAAGTCCAATACTCTGATATTAGGTGCATGAATAATGAAGAAATCGAAGCATTTTTGATCAAATGTAGAATAACTGGCACGTAATTTCAATAAATGAGGGAATCTGAGAGCAAGGTCATTGTCGGATCTATTCCAAGTGCATGGTCCACGCAAGTCAAGATAATCAACTGATGGGAATGATGAGGAAAGCCAATCCAAATCAATGGGTCCATCTGACTTGTCGAGTGTTAACGAAGTGACATTGGGGAAAGGAATGACTGGTATAATCTTATTTTGAAAATCGACGCTGATGTCTAATGTTTTTAACGATTCAATCTTGCTTATACATTGTAATTGGTCTGTATCATAGAAGGCCATCACGATAGGTCAAATTCAATAGTTGGTTCCAGAGTTCGATAGTACGTGCAGTGGACACGCAAAAAAATCGTTAATAATGGAGAGAGTCTTGAGTCCTGGATTAATATTGGAAAAGAATTTGTTTCCAGAATCTCCGTACATAGGCACTGTCATTTCAAAGTCGTCATTGAGTGCTCTATACATGCGATTATAGTCTATAAATAAAACCTTAATATTACACGATAATCTCTTTGCCCCATTTTTTTTATTTTTTTTTATTCGTAGATATCATACCTCCACTTTCTGGAACTTCCTCATCCTCATCCTCATCATCACTCTCCTTGAATACATCAAAAGGATTTACATTATGGTACATGCCAAATTCTTCAGGCTCATATTCATCACAAAAAGTCAAAAACAGCTCTTCTAGGCATTGATATTTTGCTGTGATGTAATCTGGTAGCAGGCCTTTTGTATCGAAACTATAGACATAGTCCAAGTTTAAATGTATAAGCGAGCTTGCGGGTGTGATTGAGGGAAAAGATGCGTCGCTCTTAATGATGATGTGAGTATGGGAAAGTTGAAGTGATCTTAGTTATGAGCAACTGGCGTGGATGTGCTCCAAGAAATCCAAATCAACCGCGCAGTTGGTCAATGTAAGCTTTGTCAAAGCGGGTGCGTTTCGTATATGCGGTTTAAAATAAGGAATATCGAATCATTCTTGTTTGTCTTGCAGCCAGGGACTATTACCCAGGACAAGCTCTGTCAATTGAGGAAAAGTGGTGGTTTTTAATACAGGCAAAATCTCTAACCAATTACATCTGATGTCGTACGTCTCGAGCGAGCTGCTCCATTGTAAAGCAGTCTTCGCAAAAAGACCACCTCTTGGATTCAGCCAACGATTTGTAAGTTCTTGTGTTCTAAAACGCGTTACCTTTGGGAAAGTGACAGGTAGTTGACGTAACAGTTTAAGGGGAACCTTTGTCGTATCAAGTGAAAGTTGTTTCACTTGTACACCGGGATACCGATCGTTAGTAAACATTTTAAGGATGTCTTCCACTTTTCCTTTATGTTTAATCAAGTTGAGCTCGGAATGCAAGTTTGTTTTGGAAATCTCGTTGAATAAATGTCGACATGTCATAACTAAGTGCAGTCGATCTTGTAAGGTTAAATAGCCTGAGATCATCAACAGGACTTCGCATGGGATTTGGTTAAGTATGGTGCGTTAAACTTTTTAAAAAGGTGAAAAACTTCAACAATTAAAACTTTCAGCCACCTTGTGTTTTTAGGAAAAAAAAAAAGAAAAAAAAAAACCTGTAACCTGTAACCTCCGCTTGTGGACGAAGGGGCTTGTCTGGCACATTACCTAATATGAACTCATTTTTGTAACAAGATACAAACTCGAGTTCTTCCTGTTTGTTTAATGTATGTCATGTTCCTCTAATAATTGAGCAGAGCTTGCCAACTCTAGCATAATCTCTTAAATGATTCACTTTAATGACTTTTATAATTTAAAATGTTTATTAAGCGTATTATGTAATTTTTATTGCTTTCTGCATTAGTGATAGTTTATGCCCAAAAAACAGGAGATTTTTATCATTCGTAGATGTAATGTTAATCATTCGAGGTTTTGAATTAGTGAATAAATTGACTCTGTATTTTAATAATTCTACTGTGTCTCCTATTAGGTTGCACTTGATTATTTGATCCAAATAAGAAGTTTTGATGTTAAAATAGCGATTGGCCATGAAATTCATGCTATCAAATGATAGACGTAATTCCTGCAATTCCATCCCAGAAATGTCGATACTCCAATCACATGTGGCTGGCCTATGGCTGGAGGTATAAATATCTAATACCTTGAGATTGGGTGTGCTTTTTGTCAAAAAGTCGAGACATTTTTGGTCAAATATACCCACGCTGGCCTTGAGTTTCCATAAGTCTGGAAACCTGGCAGTAGAATATGCTTCAATGTCTGATATGGTCCAACAACCTCCGTATAGAGTAAGATCTTTGAGTGACGGAAACATTTGAAGGAGCCAATCAAAAGTAGTGTCGTAACCATAAGTAGAAAAACTCAATTTGGTGATGCTGGTTGAAGGAAGCATTTGAAAGTTGAACTGCTGCGGAAATGAGACGTTGACACTCAGTGTCTTTAAATGCTTTATATTAGTTATGTGTCGTATTTGATCTTGCTTTTTCAGTTGTTCAGTATAATTCAAAGTGGCGAGTTTCGTATCAGAAGTAGCTAATGCTTCTATAGTATTGTCAAAAGGATCACGTCCAATGTTGATTGACTCGATTGATGGTGTGAGGTTTGAGAAAAACCTTGTTCCTAATTGCTTGTAAACAGCCAGCGTCCTTTCAAATTCATTATTGAGGGAGTTGTACATTCGAATATACTCTACAAACATGCATTAGTATTATGTATTTTTTTTCTCTCACTTTTATTAGGTGCCATTACCTTGCCTCTCTTGTGTATTATCTGCACCACTAACTACAGGACTGTTTATATTAAATCTCGTATAGAACTTGTTAAAGCTGAAACTGTGATATAATTTGACATCGAATACAAGCTGTAGTTTTTTCAAGCATCGATATTTGGATGTTATGTAATCTAAAAGCAATCCTTTTGTATCAAAGTAAAAAGGATATGCTATTTCTAAATATAATAGTGAACCCGCAGGTATGATTGGCTGAAACAATTTATCATTTTTGATCATGATGTGCGTATAACATAGTACAAGTGATTCTAAATAAGGGCAGCTGGTATGAACCTCCTCCATAAATTCCAAGTCGATAGCACAGAAGGTCAGCTTAAGTTTTTTCAATGCTGGTGCATTTTTCAAATGTGGTAAGAAGTAAGGGATATCAAATCCTTCGTTTTTATCTCGAAGATCAAAGGGATGCCCCAGCTCAAGCTCTGTCAATCGCGGGAAAGTGGTAGTCTTTAATAAAGGTAATATTTCAATCCAATCGCTGCTTATGTTGAACACCTCGAGTGTGTTTCTCCAATTCATTATCGGGCATTTCGAATAATCAACCAGAGATTGAGCAAAACCAAGCCTATGACGGGTTGTAGCTTGTGTGATATTGGGGAAAATGGAAGGTAATTGATGCAAGAGCTGACTAGGCATTTTCTTGATGTTGAATGAAAGTTTTCTAACTTGTGATCCAGGGTAGCGATGGCTTGCGAAATTATCTATGATTTCTCCTACTTTTTCTTTATGTTTAATCAAGTCGAGCTCTGAATACAAGTTTGTCTTTGAAATTAAGTTGAACAAAAGTCGGCATGTCGTGATTAAAGCCAATTTGTCTTGTAGGATTAAAAGTGTTGAGATTTTCAAAATGAGTTCGGGTGATAGTTTGTCAAGCATTCTGATAAAAGCGAAAAAGTCGCGAAAAATGCTTTAGTTGGGAAAATGAAATAAAAAGGTCAGCCTCGGCCTGCAATTCAGGTGGGTGCGTCTGAAACACTTTCCTTATATGGAGAGTTTTGACCAACCTTGGGCTGATCAGTCAAAAAGGTTATTTTATGAAGAGGCTAGTATATTAATAAGAATATGAAAATGTGATTTGATTTTGGGCTAGTGATAATTGATTTTTTAAAAAACATGAAGCGTTTCTCGTTGTTGGATGTAATGTGAACCATGGGTGGTGGTGCAACTCCAAATTCATGATCCCTTATCTCTCACCAATGCCGCAGTTTTGTTCAGTGGATTCAACGTGAGAATTATTTCTGCATTGGGAGTATTGATTTTATAGTAATAGCTCTTTTTTATAGAGCATATGAGCGAATATCAAGCGCATTTTCTTTACTTCCCAATTTGATATGTCAATAGTAATGGGCAGAGCATGTGAAAGAGTTAAACCCAGCTTTACGATATTGTGTGCGTGAATAGTCAAGAAATCGAAGCATTTTTGATCAATTGTAGAATAACTGGTACGTAATTTCAATAAGTGAAGGAAATATGGGAGCAGTATCATTGTTTGATTTTTTTTTCTAAATGTATGGTCCACCCAAGTCGAGAACTTCAAGCAATGAGAATGATAAGGAAGGCCAATCTAAATCAATAATGGTTTGTCGAGCATATTCTTGTACGTATATTTTTTGTAAAAACAACCAAAAGAGAGAGAGAGAGAGAGAGAGAGAGAGAGAGAAAAGAAAAGGGATTTTGGAAGAAAAAGGGGGACATCCTTATATTAATCCCGTCTTTGAAAAAGTCATGAGATAGATTATGCAGAATAAATATATATAATATATATTTCAACATTAATATAATATGATTATACTAGCAACAGAGTTGTTTTTTTTTTATTTAAAACGATTTATTATTATATTATATACTTGTTACTAAAAAGAGAGAGAGAGAGGGAGGGAGGGAGGGAGGATAGAGCACTTTTGATGTAATTTTTTAATAAGAAAAGATGGGATGATGAGGTATATATTTTACACTACACCCAAAAAAAAAAGAGTAAAAAGAAGGAAATATATAAAGAAAAAAAAATCTATAAAACACACAACACATACAACTTCTAAACGATATCAATGGCACTTTCAACCTCATCAGAACGTACAATACGATATGAAGTGCGTTGGTTCATACGTAAAGCCTTTGAGCGTACAAATTTCTTGATCTCATCTACCCAAAAGACGGTACTTGTGACTGCAATGATTTTAAGCAACTCATACAATGAGAGGGGCTCGGTTTGGAAGATGGATTGGAAGAGGGGGACATAGACAACAAGGAATTGGGCCACGATCGAACCACCCACCGCAATATTGAACATTTTGTTGGAAAAGAAACCTACGGTGAAAATTGATTGCTTTTCACTTCTACAGGCCAATGCGTTAAACATGTCAAAGAAGACAAAGGTCGTGAATGTCATGGTGGCATCCTTGTTTGTAACGATACCATCGGCCATCTCAGAAATATAGATAAACATGGTGCCAACGGTGACAATGAAGGCGGCAGTCAAAACACGTGTGATGAGTGGCTTTGTCAGGATGTTGGCGTTGCGGGATCTTGGGGGCTTTTTCATGATTTCGGGATCGACTGGTTCCACGCCCAAGGATTGTGCGGGAGGACCATCCATAATAATGTCTTAAAAAAAAACAAAGTAAATACAAATGTTATATTTTCATAGCTCCAAAAAAAAACAAACAAACTTACTAATCCAAAGAATCTGCATGGCATTCAAGGGAGTCTTGAGACCAAGCAAGGTAGAGATGGCAATCAAAGAAAGTGCAGAGATACTTGTACTCAACTGGAACGTCAAAAAGTTTTGAATATTATAAAAGATGGCCTTGCCTTCCTCAATGGCATGGAGGATGGTAGAGAAATCATCATCAACAAGAATCATATCGGAGGCCTCCTTGGAGACATCGGTACCACTCTTACCCATCGAGATACCAATGTCGGCCATCTTGAGTGCGGGGGCATCATTGACACCGTCACCCGTCATGGCAACTACAGCACCGGTTTCCTGGAACGCACGCACAATGGCGAGCTTGTGCTTGGGGGTGGTGCGTGCAAAGACGGATACGGTATGGATCATCTCCTGGAGCTGACGCTCCGACATGGTCTCAATGTCATGACCGGTCAAACAGCTACCCTTGGCGTTTGTGGGGATACCCAGGCGACGTGCAATGGAAAGTGCGGTTGCCTCCGAGTCACCTGTAATCATAACAACCTTGACACCGCCCTGAACAAGCTTCTGAACGGCCTCGCCGATACCGGGGCGAGGGGGATCATGCACCGCCAAAAACCCTGTGTAACACAAATCATTTTCATTGTCCCCAAAGGCGGTACTAAGGACACGGAGGCCGTGGGAGCTCATGGCGGCGACGTGCTGGACGACCGTCTGCTTCATGCTGGCCGTAAATGGCACCTTTGTAAAATTGGAAGAGTAGTATGTGGTGCATTGGTCGAGGAGCACCTCGGTGGCGCCCTTGACGTACACGCAGCCTTGGGATGTACTATCGTCCTTTTCACGGCATCGGACGGTCATATACTTTACGTCGGAATTGAATGGAACTTCGTCGAGTCGATCATAATGCTAAAATAGTCCCTCTTTTAGTTCTCCCACTCTCCTCTTTTTTTTTTAAAAAAAAGTGATTTTCTTTTTACCATGCGTTCATCTTTCATTCCACTACGAAGTACCACATCCAATAATGCCATTTCTGTGGGTTGACCATATAATTTACCTCCTTCACCAATACTTGCATTGTTACACAGATTGCCTTTATAAAACAACAAATAAATAAATAAATAGAAAAATAAGCTTTTTTTTTTACAGATCACTTTCTTACCAATACGAAGTGTTTGACGTAAAGCCTCTGTCATATTACGAGGATTTGTATATTCATAATCAAAAATCTCTTGATTTTCAGCGGTAAACACCTTTGTTACCGTCATTTGATTCACAGTCAAAGTACCTAATAATTATAAGCTTAGCATTTTGTTTTATATGATTTGTTTATATAAATTACCTGTTTTATCTGCACAAACAACGTTGACAGAACCGAGTGTTTCAACACTAGGCAACTGCTTAACAATGGCTTTCCGATTAGCCATACGAAGTACACCCAATGCCAATGTAACGGTGACAACAATAGGCAAACCTTCAGGAATGGCAGCAACAGCAAGACTCACTAAAGAGAATACCCATGAGTTGACCATCTTCTCCCCTTTATTGCTCTATTATCTCTCTTTACCTCCAATTGTGAACATGTCTAACCAGCTACGTTTTTGAATGATGCCGATAAGTACAATCACGCCAATAACCGCAAATGAAAACATGGAGAGCTGTTTTCCAAGATCGTTCATACTGATTTGAAGAGGTGTCTTTCTTACTTCGACCTACTTGATGGGTGAATACCTTGAATAGTGACCTCCTAATTCTCTTACCTCTTGCATCAACTCAAATACATGACCAAACTCTGTGTTCTTACCAGTGGCAACCACGATACCCTCACCGCGTCCATTGCGGACCAAAGTTCCCATAAATGCAATATTTTCTCTTTCGTTGATGGCCAACTCACCAAAGGAGGTTGTGGCAATGGCGTCCAAGATTTTACGTCGTGGTTTGTTTTCACCGGTCAAATTGGATTCATCAATTTCAAGTCCAACACACTTTGTTTATTTTTAGAAAGGGAGGGCTGTGTTGTTGGTTTTTTTTTATGTATATAACTTACTGTAGTGACTCTACAATCGGCAGGTATACGATCACCAACACCGAAATGAACAACATCTCCAGGTACAAGTTCATTTGCAAGTACATCTGATAACTGTCCGTCTCTAATAAAAAAAAAGGGGGGATAAATATATATATTCTCTCTCTCTCTCTCTCTCTCTTTTTACAAGAGATTACCTAATTAAATGGCAATGATGGGGCACAAGTTTATTTAAAGCCTCTAGTGATTTTTCTGATCTATATTCCTGTACAAAGGCAACTATACAAAGAGATGTCAATATACACGGCTATTTAGTCTTTCTAGTCGTACCTGTCACCACAATAACAATGGCCATTGTAATACTGATGGCATCGTCAAACTGGCCCATCAGGATGGATATACATGCCGAGCCGAGTAATAACAAAATGAGGGGGTCCTTGAATGAATCCATAAACTTGGACAATAGCGATTCTTCGTCCTCGGACTCCAGCTCGTTTGTACCGTAAAGGGCTCTCAGGCCCATAATGTCGGCGGAATGGAGGCCGTTATGAAGGTCTGTATTGAAATCACTTGCCACATGCTCTATCGCTTGACGAGCTGCTTTTGCAGATGGCGTCGTCTTTCCTACTGGTAGAGCCGTCATATATTTGGTTTTATAAGAAAAAGAAAAAAAGAAGGAGAAGAAATATTTAGTTTATCTACCAAGGACGCAAAAAAAAAAAATGTTTTTTAAAATGGCGATGAAATTGGTTTGTGTTTTTGGTTCAACAGTCCAATCAAGTCATGAAACGAATGCATTCATAGAATATATATACTCTTTTTTAGTTATCATAACTTTGCGTTAAGGATATTCTAATACGAGATCATTTTATTAAATCTCCTTAATCATCCATTATTTATGTTTGAACTGCTGTGCTAGTTCAGCGCTTTCATTCTTACTTGGTTATTTTTACACTTCTATTATTGCTATTCACTTAGTACTGATACTGCCAGTAGTAAATGCTCTATTTATACAAGCAAATGCAACTAACATTGAATGTTAATATTAAAATAAAGGAGGAGAAACGAGACAAGTTCGAAAGGAGAGGCTTCAGTATGATGTGTCATGGTGGGACAAGAAAAGAAAGAGATCTTCGTGGTTTTGGGGCTGAGTTTGGTTTGTATTTCACAAGCCGCACTCTCACAATAACTAATCAATTGCATTTATCATTTGTACTTAGCAATAGCGCACCATTCTATATGCGTTTGGTAATGGTGTAGCAATGGGCTGTATTGAATAGAATGAAAAGAAAGTGTTGTAATCAAATGTATTTGTGTTGTCGTTTTGCATGTATATTTCATTATATTTCATTATATTAAAAAAAAAAGGGGGAGAATGTATATTGGGAACACAAGGCTTTATTATGCTTATTAGCTCAACGTACACCTTTACCTTTCATAAAGTAAGTAAATAAAATAGATAAATACTAAAACTGCTAAGCACACTTTGCAAAGCCAATTTATATTTATTAGCTCTTACAAATCTAAGCCTTCCGATCTACCAAATATAGAGCACAGAATTGTAAGAAACTGGCGCTTTCTTTCAGCTTACCCATACACACACTGCGTCAAGTGTGTGCGTGTGTGTGCGTGTGTGTGTGTGTGTGTGTGTGTGTGTGTGTGTGTGTATGCTTTGGATCTCACTCGCCTGGTCGGTGTTTATTTGTCCAATCAAAACAGTTTTCCATGTAAAAAAAAAAGGTGTCTTGTTTATTTTGATCTTTATACTATACAATTGAATTCGAGAAATAAATAGAAAGCATCACATTGTTTATTTTTCCAAATCGAATGCAATACAGGCCAATAAAAAAAAGTATATCCTTCATCACAAGTACAAGAGATATCTGCGTGCCAGGCAAAAAAAAGTAAAAAAAAAACCAACAACAACCACGCATTGACTTTTGACTGGCTCACTGTACACTTTTAAGTGCAACCCTTTTTTTTTTTTAAATAGCAGAAAAAATAAAAAAAAAACTTGTCGTACAACGCTCTTTCTCTTTTATTTCTATACATACAAAATACAAAATGGTAGACAACTCCATGTTAATAACCGGTCTTATTACAGTCTTGGTCTTACTCGTATCCACAGGTAACTTCTTGTTGTTATTTATTAAAAAAAAAAAAGGCTTTTTTGTTTAATAACCCATAATAGTTCTGGGACTATCCTTCTATACAAAGAAACAAACAAAGACCACCGTCTTATTACTAGGCATCAACGATGCTGGTAAAACCGCATTGTACACTCTGGTAAGATGAGATGAATTGAAAATGTGGATTAGGAGACTGATCTTGTATTAGTTACGTTTTGGTATAAAACGTCCTACCGTCACCTCAATGAAAGAAAACGAAGGACAGATTACTTTATCCAACAAGGTAAGAACATGGTGGGGGGGTTTTTTTTGGGGAGATCAAAAGGTATTAAAAGGTAAATCTAGACATTGGAGCTTGTGGATCTTCCTGGACATGAGCGTGTCCGTTATCGCTATGCCGAGTATCTTCCAGTCACCCGATCCATTGTGTTTGTATTGGATAGCACCACATTGAGTCGTCAGGTCCGTCCCGTTGCCGAATACCTGTACGATGTACTGGCACAATCTGTTGTCCAAAAGGGTCGCATCCCCGTCCTTATTGCATGTAACAAGTGCGATATGATTACCGCTTTACCTACTGAAAAGATCAAGTCTTTACTTGAGAATGAAATGTAAGTCCCCTCTACTCATTTATAGCCCTCATCAACATACTTATGTGTCTATAGTAACCGTTTACGTGGAACCCGTACTGCAGCAGTCGAGCAACAGGAATCAGAAGGGGACGAGGGACAGGTTTATTTGGGTTATGAAGGCGAGGATTTCAAGTTTGAGCACCTCGATAATGAGGTTGACTTTGAGAGATGTTCTGTTGAAAAGGAGGAATTGGATAATGTCACTCAATGGATTGGAAACTAAAATGCCAGCAAAAAGTGATTTTTTTATTTTTTATTTTTTTTTATTATGTGTGTATAATGCAATGTGTGTGTGTGTGTGTAAATTAGATTCAAAATAGTAATAGTAATAATAATAATAAAAATATATATAATTTATGCTTCTGGTTTCTGTACACATTTATAATAAAAGTTACTATAACTACGATGTTTCTCCACCTCACTCGAGATGGTATCAAGCTCGTTTTCAATCTGCTCTTCCCATGTCTTTTCATCTCGGCCAAAGTGCTCACAGACCGCCTTTTGTGCATGGAACATGACATTCATCATGTCCTCACTGAATAAAACGCCCAGTCGGCCTCCCCAGACCCCGATGGGCATGGACCGGTAGTTTTCAACAATTGGGATGGCTTGTGCGGGTATCACGCTTGTCAACTGCCTTGCCAGGTGTGGATTGAATCCTCTTGCTTCTGCTGCTTGGATCACTAATGAAATATGAATACCTGTTTTGTTTTTTTTCTCACGTTAAAATAGCCTTATACAAAGGTACTTACAGTCATCGTTTTTCTTTTTGGTGGTTTTTCCCGGGTTATAAATCGCCATATCAATCTCCATCAACTCCAGGTAGCCTCCCTTTTTGAGCAATCGCCAGAAATCGCTTACAACCTTGGTATACTGTTCGTCCGTCAATGAAAGGTTCATGAACCGGATATGGATATAGTCAAATTGGTCCTGGAACTGTTTTACAAGGTTGGCCTCGAGCAGGTTGTGTTTACGGAAGCTGCAATTTTCGGGGATGGTTGCCGGGTCGGGGAACATGCCGTCCTCACAGTCAATACCAATGACCTCGATGGTGGGGAACTTTGAGGCGATATCGAGACACCATGAACCGGGGCCACAGCCAATGTCAAGGATCCGACCTTGCTCAAAAATGTTGAAATCAACGGGTAAAGTGTATTCACTATAGAGATATGAGTACGATGTTATGCTTGTATTTCATTTCTTACCATTCAAATGCTAGTTTAACAAGGTCATTTTTAAGTTGGATTCGTTCTGATTCTTCTTCCGTTGCCGTTAATAGATACTTTGATTCAGCAGGTTCTTGCTTATTGTTTAGACTCTTTCTTCGTGCATATCTTCGCTGATGATGCTTTTTCGCACGCTGTAAGAGGTGATGCACAATGGGGAAGCTTGTTTTTTTATTGGATGTCATGCTCTCGCTATCATCAAGTGGTGCTAAAAGCGATGATATCAGTCCAGAAGAACGACGTCTAGTTTGGTGTGTTTGTCCGTTTCGCATTTATATATAAGAGAGAGAGAGAGAGAGAGAAAAGGAAATACCAAGGGTTTTTTGTGTTTAATTTATGATGAGATTGACACATGCTTATCCATACCAATCGCTTTAGTAGCACCTTAAAATTGATTGTTACACCATGTATGACCCAAACGCCTATTCTTCTTTGTTCTTTTTTGTTATCTTTTTTATTTTCTTGGTTTTTTCTTGTCAAGTCGTGCAATGCCTGTGATAAATGTGACTTTAAATCTGATGAAAGCAGGTGTTATTAAGAAGAAAAAAAGTATAAGAGAAGAATGAATAACTTTAATTTTTAAAAATAGATTGTGATAATAAATAAAATTCCCCTCAATTTGACTCCACTTGATTTTTCCCCCCAAAAAAATATCAAGTTGTATTATATAATATGCTTTATTATTCCGGCCATTCATATTTACGGGCTTATCTAACACTATTTACACCTTTTTTGCATTATCAGGCATTTATCAATCAATGCATTCATTTGCTTACTCTCCCCTTTTTTAGGTCCAGTCTGACCAGGCTGCTTTTTAAAAAGCATCGTTCACTCGGACCAAATAATAAAAATGTAGCAGTAATAAGAATGGAAAGAAGAGAGTGGCTGGAAATATATTGATACCTTTTTTATTCATGTGACAAAAAAAAAAAAAAAAAAAAAATT
>VCJJ01002080.1:0-20896 GCA_024139415.1 Backusella tarrabulga
GAACCACAAAACAAGTAGCAAGTAGCAAGATCCAGAGTCTGAGCAGTGTAGAATTAGAAGTATCTTCATTATAAGAATAGGTTTGTTTGAATAAAGTGACTTTTTGGATAAAACAGCATATATTTTTAACTTATCAATCCACCTTGGGTAAAGAGGCACCTTTTAGTATAGGCGTTTTGGACCATCAATGCCTCTTTCTGTTGATCGCCCATTTCTGAATAAATATACATTTCAATCAATTCGACACTATATATGAAATACAGTTAGTGACATTTCCTCCGTATTCTATTTATGTGCATAAACATACACTTTTTTGACATGTTTTTCTCCAGAATAATGGTCGATCAGTCTTTTAGGAAACTGTGAGCCTGCTTTAAAGGCTTGAGGGCGTATCGGACAGAATTCTTTGAGGTGAAGTACCAGAGGTGGTGTTGACATTTGAGATGAAGAGAAGTTCAAAAAAGGGTTTTTTTTTGACAGGTAAATTTATGTGCCTCAAACTATTTACTTTTGTTTTACTAATAACTCTAATGTCGAGTAGTAAATGCATTACTTGACTACAGATGAGCTCGTGAAAGTGCTTAAGGTCCGCGCCTGAGGCTTTTAATTCTAGGTTGTATTTGAAGGTAAACACTTGTAATATGTTTACTTGTTCTGATAATAAAACTAATATACGCTTATTTTTGTCGTAGATGTTTCTAACTGTTAAACTGTAGCAAGTCACTTAAGGTATCTACTTACATATATTTTTTCAGTGTATATATTTATTCCACTACTTTTTCTTAGTTAAAATTAAAACGAGTCTATATGCCCTATGAATATACATATGGCTACAGTCTGCGTCTGCTTTCAGTAAGCACCGAGATACTAGCCAAAGGATACCAGCCAAGGATACCAGCCTAGGGAAGCAGCCTAGGAAAGTAGCCCAAGGATACCAGCCAAGAAGCGACCTGGATTCGAGGATCGGAAGGGTGACCGATCGTGAATTCAATACATTTATTAATAAAAATCATTTTTTTTTACAAAAATCCATTTATATATTTGTCTTTTTTTGGTGCTCTTGGTGTTGCCTTTTCATATGATGTTACCCCTTTGTCTCCATAGCCATTTTTCCATATAAGGCAAGACAACAAGACCTTATTTAAAATATATGTCATGAGCCAAACTACATCAGTTTGTGTTCTACGACTGATCTATGGTTATTTGTCTGTATTTGGTACAGCTGAGACACATTTATAAAATAGACTTTTTCTTTCTTTATTATATTTCGTTAGAATAATAGATGCTTTCCTGTGCACTTAGCAAATGAAGCAATGTCATACATGGTTAAAATAGAATTTGTGTACCATTATAATAGAGTATTGGTAAATCTGAAAAAAGGTTTTTCTCTCGCTATCGAGAGACATGGAATTTGTATGTAAAGCAATGTTCTCGTTTTACATTTAACTTTTTTAGACACAGATACTATATCTCGAGTCTCTAAAGTTTTAAGGAAAAAGAAAAAAACTCCAAAGAAGCCGAGGCGTTGTACAATGTACCACTGGAACATGTTAAGAAGGTGAAAAGATACGAATTGCTGGGTTTGCACCTCCTTTTATCTAACGGTAAAATGGATTAACGGGTCAGTAGCCAAGAAAATTCGTAGTCAGCTTTACAGTCTTATTTTTTTTTCTTTTTTTAAAAAAATGACAATAAAAGGAGATTTTTCTATTAAGGCAATGATACTAATGATATGACAGTATCTTATAATTAAATATTTCTGACGATAAAAGAAAAATTATTTTTTAACAAAACAAAAAAAAAGAAGGTCTAAGCGATTAAAGGAAAAACAAAATCGAAGTTCAATAATCTGTAATACCTAGAGAGTTCACGAGAATTTGGAAGAACAAAATCGAACAAAAAATATCGACGATTTCCTAAAAGGTAAGGCAAAAAGGATTGAAAAAGGGAAACGTGTTTAACCCCTTTGGTAAGAAATAAAACGCTGAAGATCGAGAAAAACACTGCAAAAACTTCGATTGAAATGTTTTGTCATTTATGGTACATATCATACATCTAGCTTTTTATTATTAAATTTCTATTTTTGTCATAGGATAATATTAAAGGAGTAATTTTTTTGGCTTTGGGTTTTTTTTCAAGTAAAGAAAAAAGGTAAAAAATACATGGTCATAATAAAGGCGTATATACATATATATATAAAAGTGAATGGCAGGTATAAAACTTTTGCTATGCGCGTAAGTGGATGTTGCTGTTATTTTTTATACAATGTACGATAACAGGGTACATCAGTCATAATATTTTACTGGTACTGGTTTGCAACACGATTAATAGCATTGATTGCTGTACTTCGACAACGCTCCCATTGGTTTTGCATAGCTTGCATCCAAGTGATTACAAGCTCAAGTCGATCAACGAGAGGTACTGTACGTAAGAGACCATAAAGATCATTAGGAGCTGTTGGAAGTACTACGGCTGCCCACCAACACACAGCAGCTGGATCACTCTTTGATGGAATCGGACCATGTATCGTTTTCATGTTTTCGAACCAAAGTGGTCCCAAAATACCTTGTGTTTGTGTGTGAAGTGTGTTGTTTGGCACATTTGGCGTTTGTCCAAGATGATGAATAAAATGTAAAATAGTGTCTGCTAATTCCACGGAGTATCCATAAGCATGCTCTTGAATCATAGCAACATCGCCAGCACTGCTGCAAGGAAACTCGATACCAAACTGTGTTATACTTGCTTCAGGTAAAAGTTCAAAATCAGCAAAAAGAGTGTATTCATTTTCTTCACGATGAGACTCAAGTTTGAAGCGGTCGATTCCAATAACATCAATCATAATAGCATCTGGGCGGTGTTCAACACCAACGATTTTAAGTATTGTACCAAACTGAGCTACTTGAGGTTTGTTACGATGTACTGATGCTAAACATAACCCGCTATAACGACTAGACGGAATCAATGAACTGCGAAACATGTTTAAGTGAGCCGCGTTAAAAACTGGAAGTTTGAACTTTTGTCCGGGAAGAATTACATTGTTCGATACAAAAAGTGGGGCGTTTCTCTGTTCATTGTTATTGGCGTCCAATAGTGGTGTTTCTGTTGTAGTAAAAGGAAGTGCGCCAGCGAACTGAAAGCTTTTAATCAGTTGTGCTATTAATTTATTTGATGATTGTGCTGATAAATGACTGTATTTTGGAAGAGGGCGATAACATACGTTACAATTGTCAGAATCTACTTTTGTCTGTAAAATGCAAAGTCTACAAAATGTATGTCCACAGTGCGATGTGATGGGGTCTACTGTTGTTAAGTGACAGCCACTGCATCGGAGATACGGAACGACCGCTCTTGATAGAGCGTCTAAATATCCATTTTCATATTCTTCTACCGGTGATAATGGACGTGGGCAGCTTGCGAGGTATTCTCGCAGAATATTTGCGATTTCAGATATCGTAGCGTCCACGAGAAGTTCGGGACCAAAAAGATGTGATGCTGAGGTGCATTGTGATATAGGGCATACGAATACTGACTTTTTATTTGATGGACTGTTTACTGGAAAGCAGTGTGAGCATATTGTATTTCCGCATGAAAGAGTTATTGGTTCTGATAATATATCGCCGCATACATTGCATGTTAGTGATTGTGTTAGATTTAGTTGATCTGCCATCAATGTGAAATATATATATTTATAAATGAGAGTAGAGAGCAGTTTTTAAAAAAGAAAAGAAGAGGGAAAAAATAAGTGGGGGAAAGCCCGGCCCTTTATATATACTGACATTGGATAAAATAGGGTCATTTCAGTGATCAAAAATTAAGCACTGATGCTCGATCTCTAACTTTTAGGTCTTTGTAATTCTTTTTCCTGATATAGTAATAGTTTTAGATTTTTGGGGGGCCATCATGGGGGGACTTACGTTCATGCAGATGGGATTGGAAAAGTATATATTCAGGAACTAGTCCTAAAAAGGAGATTGAACAGAAATGTATTATGGGAGAATGTGATAGCTTAAATGTCTCCCTGTCAGATTCTGATCAAGGTTCTCCAATTCAAGTGTGCAGATCTTCAGATTTATCCATGAATCGGAATTATACAGAAGAAACACGATTCAGTACAGATTATTTTACCCCTTGTAGATTATACCTCCCTCTCGTAATTTACTTTACCAAAAGTACTTTCAAACTTTACACGTCAAAATTTACAATTTCATTAGTTTGATAAATCTTACAAGAGGTATTACATATACACACCTATCTACCTCTATGCTCTATAATTTTCATCATACAGTAGTCTTTATCATAAGATTATTGTTGTTATTTCTTCGTCTTTATTTTTGTAGAATAGTTCGTGTAAATATATTAAAAGTTGTAAACGTGTATCTTGAACAGATAGCCAATTGATCGAAATATTAAAATGACCCCTATTTTTTTGGAATTAGTTCAAATACAAAGTTAAAAAAACGATAAACGTTTCAATTGATTAATGGCTCAAAAAGGGAATGGGAATATTTCGAGATCGAACATTTGTTAGAGAGTTGGAGATACCAAAATATTTGTTTACGCCGTTTAGTGTCGCTTGTTCTGACTCGAGTAATTAAACTCCCACCTAAATAATGAATATCATATGCATGAAACTTTTCAATGAAAACAAACACATTATTTTTTTATTGTTTTATGGAATTAAGACCATACTCCTAATCAAAACATGCTTTTGGGCCAATTTAATTTCAACTACTATTGCATCCAAATGCATCATATCTCTATGAGTTTAAAATTTTAAATCACGTACTTGATGTATAATATTTGGACACAAAATGTTCGACTTGATAGATCTTTTCACAGTCACTCAGTCATACAACCTCAATAGTATAGCCAATGACCAAAGCGAGTATAGTTCAACAGTATTATAATATGAGTGAGATAGAGAGAGAATGATACAGTTGCTTCAAATTCAAGTAAAAAAAAAACAACCTTTAGGTCTATTTTTCAAACTAAAAACATATTTGAGTAGAAGATATTCATGGAATGGCGCAGTAAGGTATGTTTTATTATTATTATTTATTCCCTTCTTTCATGTATTTTGTGTTCATAATAATAAAACCCCACTCATCGTTAGATTTACTTTTGTCTATTCCTTATTCTTGACCTTCTCTTTTTCCTCTTCTATCAATTCTATCATGGATGTAGCTGCATCTGAAGCAATGGATTTGGCTCCATTATAATTAACATTACTTAAATATAACAAGTTGTTGGGCCTAATGGGTAGGATTTTATTTTACTATAATTAAATACAGCCATGGACAAAGTAACATATTATTTATAGAGAATCACTATATGGTTAGATATCTCTCTCCATTCATTCTGTAGTTCTCACACTTCTTTTTTTTCAAATCGGTGATTCATCTATACTCTTGTTATTCATTTAAAACCTGATTACCTCTGTTTCCAAGTAAGACGTTTTTTTCTTTTCTTTTTATTTTTATTTCAGGTTTATAGATGCATTTGCGATTTTGAGCTATGTTATCCAGGCTTAACTTATATGGACTCACTCCAGAAACAAGCTCTAATTTATTGAAGCGATACAACAAAATGGATTTGTTGTATTCTTTTTTATGAAAGCGATTGTACACACATATAATAGAATCGATAACGTTTTAAATTTGGTCGCTATATCCGAGAGAATCAAGTAAAGCAACGCCAGTTTTTTTTTGTTAAAAGTAAAAAAAAAAAGGCTGGTGACAAATCGTCTTTTTAATTCAGTGATAACATCTTTCTCAATTTAACAGCGTTTGAGTACGATAGGATCCATTATAATGAATATTTGTAATTTCTAATCATATTCGGAGTCTACTATGCCTTAAATAGTCGAAACAACCTATGCTTTTGAATGAAACAGCCATATCGTGATTTTTTATAAATATGTTTATGAATGTATCAACAATACGTTGAGGGTACTTATTCCAAACAATGGACCTTTTTAAATTAGTTCAGCACATCACCCAAGATGTCCAGCTTGATCAATAAAGTTTTGAGTATGCATATTCGTCTTATTTTTATTTGTATTTCAACGTAGGTTGTTTCTTTCAAAAGTATCAAAATGAGTTTCTCGAAATATTTAAAAAATACATTGCCTCGAACTCATGTCAGTATTAGCCAGTTCTTGGATAAAAATTCTGTCTAATGTGTGTTATGATTAATAGCACTTCAAATGACAATTTTGAGTTAGTACGTAGGATAGAGAACTATTGTTACAGTACAAAAATGAGATCTTTATATGCATTACACTTTTAACCACAAATTATATTAAATGACGTTTTTGGGGACATAAATGGTCCAGCATGAGCTTGGTATTGCTTTTACCTTTTGCTGATTTCTGTTTATAAAGACATTCCCGCTGCTATCGCAAATAAAAGAACTGGATCATGAAGAATAGTTGTTTTCTATTTAAAATAAAAATAAAAAAATTCGTTATAATCATCTGTGTATACTGTCAACTGTATCTTACAGCATATTGAAATAGCTGACGCCGCTTCGATTGGAAGTAAAGTAGTAGGTGTGTTGTTAATCACATTAAGTGGAAGAAGGAGATAAAAAAAGGAAAAACAAGTTCCTCATTAAACTCATTTATACTCAAAGATAATAAGTCACTTAATCTTTCTTCTGATGTAAATGAATGGAAAAACGAAACCACGCTGCATTCCCCTTATTGCTTACATCATGTTCTGTTTGCCTACCATTTGTGTGTTACAATAACACATTATACCCACTTTATATATAGAGCTGTGCTCACTTTCTATCGGTCATCAATACATAATTGCGTTGGTATAAGTCTTAAATATGAGATTGGCAGCATTCCAACGTATTATTATTATAACGAAAACAAGCATAGTGATGAGGTATCTAAAGACAACTCATACTGGAATATATTTTATCCGAAATCGCAATCTTGAATTTCCACTTTCTGGATGTTTGAAGCGTATGTAAAGAACCTAGACCTAGTAAACGCACATATCTCACTCTAATTTAACTAGTAATGAAAAGAGTAGTACATGTGAAGACGTATCCTACTTTGATCTAGCAGTTTTTCCGGAGAATATACCTTAAAATATAGAAAAATAAAATAGAAAATACGTGGCTCAGTTTGAAGCCCTCCACTGGACTAAAGTGGAATATGACGTTTTTCAATTGTTTTTTCTGCGTTTTCTTATTACCTGCTTTATGGATTTATGACTTTACTGCTCTTATATCATAATATAATGTGTAATCATTGCTTTCAGTTATCAAAAAAGTGGCTAGTGAAAAGATAATATTGTTTGTATTTCTGGAAATAATACATCAATATGCAGCTTAAGAGACAACGATGATAAATAGCATATAGAAAATGTTGCCATTTCACACCACAAGGTAAAGAACAATACACTATTTTCACAAATTATTCGCGCACTTTAAAATTAGCAGGAATTTATCTGATAAAAATGGAATCATAAGCAGCCAAAGTGTAACAATCTGTGTGGCTTTTGATATAAAAAAATGTGACCATTGGATGTTTACCCAATCTAATGACATTTATTTTTTTGCCAATAATTCTATTAGGTGTGATATCATTTGTTTATTCATTTTAAAATTAACGGAGTCTATTGTAGTTTAATTTGAGGTTTCACGAAGTAATAAAGGTATATAATAATAGAAGCATGGAGTTTTTAAAAAAAACGAAAAAAAACAAAAAGATCCAGAAATCAATACTTTAAGGTATAGCACAATTTTTTTTAATGTTTTATGTATAAAGTAACAGGGTGTAAAAAATAAAGCACTTAGAGTACAAATGGGGAATTTAAAATAAAAAAAAGGAAAAAATATATGCAATTTATGAGCGCTGTCTTATCACTAGTGATAAAAACTGTTCGTAGTTAATCTGAATCCAACCATCATTATCTGTGTCGAACTGTCTGAAGGAATCAGTGAGAGTTTTTATAGTAACACATGCCTGAACAAAATTATCAAACGTGATGTTTCCCTTGCCTAAAAATATAACCCACCGCATATAAGTATTTCGATCAACACATTAAATGTAATATTTCTCACCATATTTATCAAACTTCTGAACCAAAACATGAATAAATTGATCAGACAAGTTGTATCCAAAAGTCTTTAAAGCATTACTCATCTCTCTGTGGTCGATATTTCCCGAATTATCCTCATCAAAAGTTTGGAAACAGCGTTTCCAATCCTCAATATACTTCCATAATCCAGCAAATTCACTAAAGTCAATAGTACCACTATTGTCTATTTTTTTTTAATTTTGATATATAAATAAACAAATTCCATTTATCCGTTCAAGTCACTTTTTTCCCAAAATTGATGATTAGCATTACCTTTATCAAACATATTGACCATTGTTCTAACAGTTTCGATATTAAATGGACTCCAATCACCATTGACTAAAGCGCGTTGGAGCTCATCTACAGAAAGCTGACCAGAATGATCTGTATCTACTGCTGTGAACCAGCTCCAAAGTTGCGGATCAGCTCCGGGAGGACATCCTTGAGGGGGTGGGGGTCGTCCTAATTATTTTTAGGACCGAGGGGGAAAAGTATAAAAGGTCAGTGCATCTATATTATCCTACTACAAATAGACATGCCCATTTATTTGTTTAATATAAACATACCATAATTTTGCTGAGGTGGATAGCCACCCTGTGGCTGTCCTGGTCTGTTGTTATAACCACCATAGCCACCAGGGTGCTGCTGTTGAGGAGAATAGGCTTGCTGCTGCTGCTGTTGTTGTTGTTGTTGATAACCACTTCCTTGATAGCCACCAGACTGCTGTCCATAGCCACCATAGCTACCGTATTGATTAGGGTTATATGCCATTATGCTGTTATTATTTATGTTTTTTAAAAAAAATGAAGAGAAAAATATTGATAAAAGAAAGAAAAAGACAAAAAGAAGAAGAAAAAACAATTAAGAGGACTTTTATTTGCCAAGAAAACAGGATTAATAAATAAGAGAAGGAGCAAAAAAAAATGACTGTTTGACTTTGGGATAAAAAATGATCCAATCAAATATGGTCTGCTGCGGACATTTACCAACATTTACGTCTGGCGCCACAGACTCAGCGATTTACTTCACATGAACAACTTTTAAATATAGAAAACTTAGTGACTTTACTTTATTATGATTAAGTTAAAGATTCACTCATTTTGAGTTATATATTTTTTAAGAGTACAGTTGATTTCAAGAACTAAGAGTGATGGTAATAAAAAAAAAGGGTGTGATCAAACGAATTAGTTTTTTTCCCCTCGTCTATGCATATATATATATATCTATATCACTTACCGACTCCAAATTCATGTGAGAGCAGGCTTCACCACAATTTTTAACCATAAAGTGATAAGATTCTTTAAAACGGCAAAGTGTCACACATGCCAAAATAAAATTGTCAAAATCAATAACGTCACTTCCATTACGGTTATATTTTTGAATCAATTTCTTCATAAACGTTGCGTTTAACTTGAAGCCAAGTACTTCCATTGCGTGATGCATTTCTTTATAATCAATGGTGCCAGAATTATCCTCGTCGAGGAAAGTGAAGCAGCGACCCCAATTGCCGAGAAAAGCTGCGAGTTCAGGAAATTCCTTGATGTTGATTTGTTTATCGTTGTCTAAATTTAAACAAGTAATTTCAAATGCATTGAAATTAGTACGCCCAGCTATTTATTATTTCCGTTTTTTCGTATTCTTTTTCTTTTTTGTATCTATATAAAAACATATAATTACCATCATCGAAAGTTTGGATCAGCATTCTTATGGTTTCGTCACTAAAGTCTTCATAGCTTGATACATCTCTGTTTTTTAAACAAGATTTCAACTCATCAAATGAAATTTTGCCATCATTATTCCTATCAATGTCATTGAAGTAACGCTTAAATTCGTCACTAGCGCGAAGGTATCTGAGCCTATGGGGAGATTGGAGAAGAGGAGGATTTGGTCTTGAAGGCAATCTTTTTGGAATACCATCAGAATCTGTAGAGCTAGTTTTTTTTTCGTTTGAGTCAACGACTTTAAGTTCTTCCATACATTTGGTGAAATCTTCCATGTGGGGTTCAACATTGTTTCCAGTATTTTGGGGCATGTTGTCAAGAATTGGATATTGCGGTATATCCAATATATTCAGAAAATCTTCATAGCTTTCAGTCAAGTTTGTCTCTATTGGTAGCTCTGGATTGAGTTGGACAATCGGATCAGGTACGCCTGTTGGTAGAATGGGATTTCCTAGTAGGCTTGTATTGTATTGTTGCATCAAAATATCATCTATGCTTGAGTCATAGGGTTGAAGAGGACTAAAGGTATCAGTGTATACAAAAGAGTTTTCGGGCAAGGTGAAGGCTTGCTGATAATCTTGAACGTCTTTTACCGGCGTATTAGGATTAACTCGAGACGGGGCAACCATTTTGTTTTTCTTTTTATCATGAATGTATTGTCTAAATTTGAACACATGCTGTTCCAAAGGTACAGGGTCTCTCTTCATTGTAATAGTTAATATATGGATATATTAAACAATAGAAGATAATAATGCGAAAAGAAAATGGACAAAAAAAACTCCATTTATATTGCTCAAAAAATTATAAAATTTAAAAATGCGAACCACATGATTACCAAAATCTTAATTGCCTCTTTGTATGATAGGTGGCTCAGGATTCTCAATTGAAAAAAAGTAGTACGAAAACGAAAAAAAAGCTCTTCATTCACAATATTCTAACCCATTTTTGCTTAGAGGGTTCATAAAAGCTCTTTTGTATTCCTAAAGAAAATATAACTTTACCTGAAAAAATAACGACGTGAAAAGGAAAGGAATAGGCGAAAGAGAAGACACCATTTGGATAAACAATACTTTTATTAAACAATAATGTTACGCGACAGATTTTTTTTCTTCAAAGGCAAATTATTTTCCTACGAGCTACAGCTGGTGTACAAATATTCTGTATGACACTCCAGCCAAAATGAAAACCCTTTGGCTTGGTTTTTGTTACACTCTGATGATTTTATTGTCAGTTGAGTGATTAAGCATTGTATTCACATATCATCCCAACTTTACCAATCAGAATAGAGATACTACTCTGGCTGAGCCAACTTTTTTATTAACCCGCGTCATTTGTTTGTCGTACGCCTGGTAAAAAAAATCGAGCAACACAATTCTGATTCACATCCAAGGTCTAGAGCTGCTCCATTGGGTCAGTCACAAATAGGTATACCCACTATGTACTCATATATAATAACTTTATAGTACCTGATTAAATTTAGTTTTTTAAATTGAAACTTTGTAAATACTTAGGCATCATACATATATAGACCTATAACAATCCACTCGCTATTATTCTTTTTTATATCATCCCATTGCATGATAATGCCTTCGTCTCTTCCATACTTTCTCTCATCTGACGCCGTATAAAACTTTAATAAATCAGTATTAAAAAAATGATGACGTCTTTTTTTTGTAGCATCATATCAATACATTGGTAATTCTAATATTTTTTTTTGTAATATAGGTAATGTTAATATTGCTTTCAACCTTGGACGAAAGTCTAGACGCTATACTGAATTACATGAAGTCAAGATTAAGTTAAAGCTTATCAGCAAGACTTTATTTTTTTTAGTGTACCAATAAACTAGAGTTTATTTCAGCTCTTTAACACATAGCACAATGGTTTACTGAATCAGTTGTGAAGAAATAGCTAAAAGCCAATTTTATTTTATTTTTTACTTGGTCTTGTTATTTACTATTTCAATACTTTTATATTTGTGAATTCAATATAACTATATATAAACCAGCTTTCGGATTTTTTAAAAGGGAAGCACCTTTTCTGTAGTAAATGATCGTCGTGATTGTAAAATAAGAGTTTAGATTTAGTAGTCCTGTTTTGAGTATATCTTAGATCAATTTACCAGCAACCTGCAACTTTAAAAAAATGTATTTTATAGTAAAAACTGTCTTGCACAAAATATCTTTGTTGGTTAACTATTCCCATCAGCCACGCATAATAGCAGGAACAATACAGAGGATCAGTATGTCTTAAAATAGGTTTACCGCAATGGTACACAGGTTATTTTTGTCAGTTTGTTTCAATGTTTTAAGATACCAACTTGAATTCTTAAATAGTCAATGAGCTTTGACTCTGCATATAACTTGATTTATTACTTTTTTTTTGAAGAAAAAGAAAAATCAATATAGAAAAGTTGACTGCTTACTGTTTAATCCTCGTTGCTATTTCGTCCAACATTGACAAATATTTGTTTGGAAAAGTGTCTCAAGTTGAATTCTTAGATGCGAAACTTTTGAACAATGTATTTTATCTTAAAAAGATAGATAACAAAGAGCTACATGTAAATTAGATAGATATATACAGTGTATATAAAAAAATATTGATGTCGATATTTATTTTTCCTTTAAATATATAAATTTTCTATTTATAGTTGATGATAATAATGCAGTAATAATAAAAGATATATGTGAATATACATACTTATGGCGAATATAAATTAAACAAAATAGAATGAACAAACATTAAAGTACAAAATATTATGTATATACAGTTAAGATAAAAAAAAAGGAAGAGACACTTAATCCCAGTTAATATCATCGCTCAGTTTCTCTGAATGAATCCAATTGTTGCTTTGACCATCAAACATATTTGCCCTATCTACTCGTGTGACCTGTATCGACGTATAGTCAGAATTCTGCTGGGACGAAAAAGAAACATTAGTAGCCCAAAGGGCATCGGGTGTACTCGCACGCGTCTGTTTCAATTGCTCCATTGGCGATGATGCCCATGAGCTGACCGGAAGGACCATGCCATTACTTTGACTTGTGCTCTCGCTGCTTTGATTGCTCTGTTGGCTACTGAAACTGCCAGCGGTGCGTGGTGCTACATTATCAGAATACATGATAATATTCTGCTCCGATTGTGTTCCTTGGTTATTGGCAACCAAGAACGAAGTGGGGTCGATAGAGGTGCCTACATTTGCAGTGTCAGACATGACGCCCAAATCAATAGAGTTGACGTAGGAAGATTCTAAATTGACCATGGGTGGTGTTTGAGAATGGAGTGTTTGTAATTCAGATTCAATAAAAAGGTTTGACCATGAACGCTGAGCAGATGGCCAATTTTTATGCTGCATTGCTTGCTGCTTTGAAGGCTGGGGTAATTGCAACTTTGTCCCATTGGTTACAGTATTGTTTTCTGCCATTGACGGTAGTGGCGAAAAAACATCAGTTGGTCGACCATCACGTAACGTTTGCTGCTCGGTTGCATGATAAAAAACTGAGTTTCCAAGCATCCACATACTATACGTAAAAGGGTCCGTGGACTCTGGAGGCAGTCCATCCAAAAGGTTTACACTTCCGTTTCGAGAATGCTCCTCATCTATTCCATTTTGTTTTTGCATCACAGCTCCTTCACTGGTGGTAGATGATCGAAGACGTCTTGTCGTTGGTGCTGGTGTTGTCATCTGTTGTTGAAGCTGCAGCTGTTGTAGCTGTTGCTGTTGCTGTTGCTGTTGTTGTTGCTGTTGCTGTTGTTGCTGTTGTTGGAATTGCTGGAATTGCTGTTGCTGTTGGCGCTGCTGTAATAATAGCTGCTGTTGTTGCTGAATAGTGCTTACCATTTGTCTTTTTTTGACTGGAGCATAACCATCGCTTGGTTGAACAGCGTCATTGGACCTTTTTTGACAAGAGGTATTGTTGTATTTAGAAAGTAGGAAACCTGATGAAAGTGGTGTTTTCGAACTTTTCCGAGATAGCTTTTCGAGATGCTCAATGTCAATATGAGAAAGCGCCCGGCTTGTTGACATTGGTACGGCTATCATTTGATCGAGTGCTCGCATAGTAAGATGGGAATCCACTTCCTCTGAAGTATGTGCTGGTGTCATTTCATTTATCAAAATACTTTCAGGTGATGGGACACGCTGATGGAGCCAAGAAGAGTCGTTTAACTTGGTGTGAATCACTTCACCTGCGTCGGAATAAGGTATGGAGGCAAGTAGTTTTTGTAGGTCCTTACAAACGCACGAAAGAGATTGTTTTTGTTGGTATGGCATTGCATCTGAAATTGATTTTTTTTCTCGAACCGTCAAAATAAAACTGGCCACCAGACAGAGTGGATAGATGGTGGTGTTTGGAAGAAACTTGTGGTCTGGTGAGCTCCCGAGGTCAAGGATTTTCGTGACAGTCGTGAGAATATCTTGCGCAGCCTCTATGCAATATATAATAACAGCAATCTCCTCTTTTGGTAGTGTTATTTCATCTTGCAAATCAGAGGAGTGGCTCGAACTTGACATGGTGGAATCAAGTGATACAGCGTCGGGTGTATCCGATCCTTCAAAGGTGCCGAAAAAAGGTAATTGGCTGCTAAACAATTGGATCGCAAGTATGGAGTGATAAAGTGTAACAATCTGTACCCGGATAGGATCTGAATCTAGCTCTTTTGTATGATCAGCTAATGATTTTAAAGATTCCTACCATAACAACAATTAAGATAACCCCATTACCTCTTTTTTATATAAATATATATATTTTTATATTGCTATTATACATACATATATGTATATATAAATATGATGTTTTTAATTACCTTGATCATTTTAGTATTTGTACTATCAGTTGTTTTTTTTTTCAGAACGCTCTTTAAAAACAAAGTGTGGGCATCTGTCACATGAAGCGCCCATGTCTGCTTCCCTGAACTCGATGGTATTTCGAATTCTGTAAAATAAGGACGTTGAAGAGAAAATGCAAGCCAGACATGCCACGCATCTATTGTTTTAATGAGTATAATGCATCTTTCGCGTTCCTGCAGTGTATCGTCATCTGGTGACCATAGTGAGTCGATGCATCCTTTACGCTGAGCAACATCTAAGCCAATACGGATCGTCATCCAGGCCTGATCTTCTCCAATGGCAATGCACTGAAAATGAGCGATTAATATAGAGGCCTGTAGTAAAAACGACCAGTGCTGATTTTCTTTTTTGGGAGAAGCTTGAGGTGTAGTGGGAAAACACGTCTCTAGGAAGCGCTTACGTGCCTCATTATAGAATTGATAGGAATAGACGTAGAGCTCCCTCAGGATATTCTCGCCAAGGAAGGGAAATGTTTGGTAGGCAGATTGAAACACCAGTGCCAAAATACCATATATAACGGTTAAAATGTAATGCAACGAGTCGGGGACGTTCTTTTGCTGTCGTGATTGCTGCATGCGAGAGAATATAGATATAGGGTCCAAAATGGATAATATTTGTGGTATATCTATAAATTGGTTGTAGAGAATATTGTGATTTGAAAAAAGCTGGATGGCGGACTTTGCTAATTGGCTCTGATCGCTTTCAGGAATATCCCGCATAAAATAATCTTTGCTATTCTGTGAAGGTTGAAAAGTACAACAATGCTGAAACAACGAGATAAATTCTTGCCATATCGACTGCGGTTGCACCGATGCATTAAAAAAATCGCATAACAATGGCAACGCACCATAACGCCGTATTTTTGGTGACTGATGTGTCTTTAGCGTTTCATAAACATCATTTCCAAACATCCATTTACGCCCGATCATTGGATGGTGATGGTGATGAGGTTCAGTTTTTACTTTCTTTTCTTTTTTTATAGCGCTGTTATTACGTGGTCTTGTTGATTTATTGTCGTAGTTGCATTCTGTATTATTTGTTTTACATCTCTGACACGGATGTACTTTTTATATTTCAAAAAAAAAAAGTTTTTTAGTACTGTTAATACAAAAGAAATATATTATAAAAAAATAAAGAACACTCACTGCCGTCACAACGCATTTTTTTCCCTCGACAAGCTTCACACGCCTTGGACACTTTATTACGTTTTGGTGGAAAGTCATTTGATGAACATGAATGCCACTTGAGATTGCCTGTCATGAAAGAAAGACTAAAATTATTTCTTATATTAAAAAAGAAAAGAAATTATAGCAGGATTTTATCTCTAGAAATGATGTAAAAATAAATAAACAAGGAGTAAAAAACAAAAAACAAAAAAAAGAGAGAGAAAGAGAGAGAAAAGGGAGGAGACAACTGAGGGAAAAAATAGGTTTAAGCTGAAAAAAAAGGGGAGAGTATGTGGCAACTTTAAAAAGATTGTGCGTGTGTGTATGTGTGTGTGTGTGTTTGAATAAAATTTTTATTTGTTTATTGCACAAAAGAACCCTTCTGATGAGATCACAATAACCTTTGGTTTTATAATAGATTTGATATAAAAAACCAGCAATAAGTCACGATAAGGTGCTTAGTCTCAACCCACTTTTTACTATTCTATTTTATACACTTGTCAATGTTTAGACTCGACTTGCCAAGTCCATTCGGGCAACTCGGAAACAGTTTGCTTTGGTGGGACAGATAAAAAAAACTAATAAAGCCACATTAATTTAAGTAAAAAGGAAATAAACTATACAGACTAATTAAAAAAGCGATAAAATGAAGAGATGATACACATACTGCTCCATACATAAACAGGTATACACACGCATACTCACAGCTATTTGTACGGATAGACATATGCAGCATTGTTCTGTACAATTAGGCTATTTTCACCAGCAAGTTATTTATATATAAAATATGGATTGCTTTTCTTTCCTTTGTTCACTTTTTATTATTACACTGCGGAAGATCACAAAGAACATCATCCGAACCGACCGATTCATCAGATGAGTGTTACAATAAATGTATCACATGAAAACATTTTGCGAGCAATGGCTTGAGATCACTTATTGGTTCCACTTTATTCACAATCTGAGATTTTCTTTGTTTTTATATTTTATTGCTTTTTTCTATTCAGTTGTTATCCATTTCTGTACAAATAAAATGTGTTACAAGTTGAGAAAGTGATTAAAATTAGAAACACTTTACAAGAAAAGAAGGTTTGGTATGGCCGCTATCATTAGGAAATCTATTTTCTAAAATACCAAAAAAGAAAGTAAATAATAATAAGTATCATTGTCAATGGATTAAAAATAGAAAGTCTTGATTATTGTGTGTCTGACAAATGACAGCTTGTCACTCATTTTATTTTATTAATAAATATCACCTCACAATAAAAAAGAAGTGATTTTTTTATGTCATGTAAATGTCGGAGCATAGAATCCCTCTTTTCTCGTCTCCTTTTTGGTGTGTGTAAATTGGTACAATAGCATTTTTATTTATGTTATTTGTATCTTTTTACCATAAATGTCTTCATTATATTCAGCATAAACACACACACACACACACAAATCTAAGACAAAAAAAAGAAAGAAGAAACATGTGATAATACTGCGTTTATATCATGATCAGAGCATATAGGGTTTATTCATAAAAAATAATTTTTCGAATCCTTAGTGTGATTATGGAGCATCATGTTTCTTCTCCTCTGTATATATTCTTTTGGCATTCAATTCCCAACGTTTGCTCCGTAGCACCAAGGTGTTAGCCCCAATACCGATAAGCCAAAAGAATGTCACAATGCTAATGCTAAGTGTGCTCAGGGAGGTAAACTTTGGTAATGGTTCATAGAAACAGATGGATGTCCCCAATGTATATGCAATACCTGTTTGAAATATCAAGTCGACGCCTAATCCAATGAAATAGGAACCCAGGAAGGGTAAAGCAATAGAGACAGTAGTGCTTTCGGCAAACCGCGTACCAATAACGAACAGAAGACCAAGACCAAGGGCGGCGAAATCACGAAATAAAAAGTGTCTAAATATGTCATCGGTCTTGAGAGCCAAGGTGGACCAAAATATGACGATAAACCAACCTGAAAGGACTAATTATAACACAATGAATTTAAATAAAGAAAAGGGACAGAGGAGGGGGATGTATATTTTTCTTTTTTTTTGGAGCTTACATGTTAACGTATACAAGGCAACTGTAGAGAAATAGCTGAACACAATGGTTGCACCAAGACCAACTGGAATACAAATCCATATTATACTAATTGGGAAATCAATGATATTTGGATGAAAATAACCATGTAATTGACAGGTTAAATAGACTAAATAGAAGAGAGAATATGTTGATATTATTGCATGTGTAAATTGGATAACAAATTCATTCTGTAAAAAGAAACTTACTAGATGCGATAAATCCTATGAGCGCTGTGGCGACTCTAAAAAGATAATACGCCGGGAATAACAAGGTACTACCAATAAGTATGAAAAGAATAGCACCCGTAACGATAACGGGATCTTGTATATGATGTTTATAGACATTTATTAACGCAATTGCGTCTCTATCAATACTTTTATTATTATACCTTTTAGATCCTCCTTAGGACTCGATTTAACAACCGCCTTTTTCAGCTTCATCAACTCTGTGCCTTCTTGTGCTCGAGGTGGATGGCAAAAGAGCGATCTCGACAAAGGTACCAATTGATAATCAACAGAAGTGTGATTCTTGGTTGTTGGTGAAGTTACGTTTGAGGACTTTTCATGACTTGAAGTGACATGATCTCCTCCTGCTAGACATGAAGTGATGGATACAATGATGATAAATAACCAACGCATAACAAAATCAAAAGAGAAAAGAAAATACACGAAAAAAAAAGAAAAGAAGAAGGATGGCAATTATATACTCGACGGGATCGTCAATAACATACTTCTTTTTATGTAAGCTCCAAATGGTCTCATTATCGATTTTATAAAACAATGAAATCAAATATTCTCTTTCTCTCCCTCTTGATATTGTGATTTCAACGGGAGGGGGGCAAGTTTAAGTTCAGTACTGGTTTCTCAGTAAGAATTTGCGAAAGTGGCAAACCAAAGTGGAATTAGATTTCGTCCAAATCGGAACGAATTTTGGCCAATCAGGTACAACAATATTGGTGCTGGATGAACTATTAAAAAATGGATTCGAGTAAAGTAAACTAGTGTATGAAAAAAATAAGGTCAGTACAATGCGCATCCATTTCAGTTTAAAATAATTTTATACTCATATAAAAGAGACAAAGGTAGAAAAATAAAGATTTTGTTTAAAAAGGACACTGACCGTTAGCATCTACATGTATTTCTTTATCATTTTCCCAAATATATCATCACTTACCACTATGGGTGGGGGAAACAAGTTAGTAATCAATGTCATTATACTCTTACTTTCTTTAAACATACTCAGATATGGAACCTTTCAGATAATAGGTGCTGAGCTCAAGGCACCTAAAATTCTCATTGTTCGACTCTGCCATGAAAGGCCAAGTGTAAAAAATTGATCGTTTACTCGACCCGAAAGATAATATAATAAATTATAGATTGAGGCTGGCAAGACCAGTAGTCAACTGTTGCTCTGGGAGGGCATCAGGGTCAAAGCCCATGGAATCAGCAGAGGACTCTGGCGATGGTGACGGCAATGGAGTGTATGGCATTGAGCGAGTGAAAACCTCAGGTCTAGGATCACCATTGCGCTCGAGATGCCCAAGATACAAGATGTTTGTGCAGGCGTTCTTGTTTTTGTCCCAGTTGTGTTTAAAGAGTTGGCACGGCAACACACCCCACAAGGAAATTTCATGTCCACTAAATCCATCCACTACTTTCTTGCACTCGTTACTCTATTCGCGATATAAGCAACACACCTTTGATGTGAAATTCTCGTCGACTTTACAAACCAGTAGCAACCCCTCTTTCTCGGCCCTTTTTAAAGCACGGATGGCCCTGGATGCCATTGACGATTTTTTTCCTTGAACTGAATTTGTCCCTTTATCACCAAGAAGGACGAGCGATATCCCACGACTTTTTTAAAAAAAGAAAATGATATGAATACTCGATGCATATATAATATATTAGTAATTCAACACTTACTTGTCTTTATATCTCTTAAAATACTTTTTGCCACCATCAACAAAGATATTTACCACTTCATTTGCTATCTTTTGGCTACCTACATAGCTAAGAAAGCGGTCATTTGGCGTATACAATGCATAAAAGGCCCTAAGGCGAAGTAAGTTATCAAACACTTGTTGGCAAGAATACGCAAAATCCTCTGCATCGGATGTTTTCCTCGATGGCAAAGTGAACTCAATGGTATAGCCATCTGTCCGAATCAAGTTGGAAAAGATAAACGGGACATTTACTGGTATACGGCGATGGTTGTAATGGCGTAAGTGGCCATTATTTTTCAATAAATTGGTATATTAATAATTATCGAGGAAGAGAGTTTGATTTTTTTTTAATATATTCCCTTACCTATCATCTAATCTGACCTTTCCAAACTTGAGTGAGCATATAAAAAATGTTTAGGTTATCAAGAATAACACCATACACTTCATTTAATGCCTCCCCCATGTTAATCGGCATTCCTGCAACATCGAAAACATGTCTCCAACATCCAGGAGTGAAGGTAACAAACCTATTGGTGTAATGAGGAATGGGCAACAATGAGAATGATTTGATAACGAGGGAAGGTGAAGCTGTTGTTAATTGGAAGCAATCACGAGTGGTATTTACAACATCAGTACGTTCCTCTACAAAGGTATGGTCGAGGTCAAAGCGGATGTGAAACTCAAGTTGATCAGAATTGATGATCTCTAACACGGACTTGAGCATACGTTGTCTCTTTCTGCGAACCAACTCGTTAAACACCGGAAATTCATGCAAACATTCTTTTAACCAGCGCATATCACACTTCTCTACCACTTGTGCATCCGTTGATACCACTGAGCCATACATCTCATGAAGGAGCTCTCGTCGCATTCTGAAAGCAAGGTATGCCTTGGCGCGTCCTTCAAAGGTCTCTGAAATCATATTTCTATTGGATACAGCCATCGTCTCAGCCATATGAATCAAACAATCAGAATCAGCTGGTATATCCTCAACCATATAATCAGTGGCAGCATTGAAAAGAGACCTGTATTGCTCAAAGACAGTGAC
>VCJJ01002083.1:24885-39390 GCA_024139415.1 Backusella tarrabulga
ACCTAGCCTATTCACACTGTCAAAGTCACTATCAACCGATCCAGCTAAAAACAATACCGTCATTGGTGTGAGATGCAAACGTTATTATGTTCCAACAAAGGAAGAAAAAAGAGATAGTTCACACATTCCCTTAAAAGTCAGTGCCGATCAGGAAAATGAAAAAGAGGATTTGGATATGAGCAACACCGACAATGCGGTACCGAAAGCACATAATTGGGAAAATGACCCTCTTGGCTTGTGCTTACCTGAGCAAAAGAACGAGACAGTATCAAAAGAAACAACAAGTGATACCAAATCAGATACTCAAGACAATCACCAAGCCATGGAGCAAATAAACGGAGTATCAACAGACAGTATCGTGATGGAAGATATCTCAGTAGGAACAATGTCAAGATACATGACGGCAACATCCGAAGACTTTGCTCACATTGATGGCATCTCACCCGTACATTCTCCACGTCTTCGACCACTCGAGCCATGTAACGGTTTGATGTGGAAAATTCAAGAACCACAATCACGTTGGCTCTATCAAAACAAGAAAGAAGAAGAGGAGGAGGAGGAGGAGACCAGCGTTGATGCATACACCACGGCATGGGATGCCATCTTTCACCCCATGAGCACATTTCAATATGTCAAAGGCGAGCTTGAATACTACAATTGGAACCCTGACGATGCACCGGTCACCGATGACCTTGTGGTGCAGCGTGTTTCTCAAGCGCAGCCAGTAATACCTGTAGCATCCGAAGCCACACTTCCACAGCTTGCACCAACCCCACTATTAAAGCCATCACCCGTACTAACACTCGACGACGATTTAGAGAGTGTAATTGTTCAAGAAGTTGCTAATTCAGATAAACAAAAGCATTGCTTTACAATGCTACAAAATATCCGTGCACCGTCTCATAGCATCGAGTTCCCACAAGAAGACAAGATTGGGTCCAAACACACCGATGAAAAGATATTGTTTTGGTTTGGATTTCTATGCCCGTTACTGTGGTTTTATGGCAGCGTAAGCCGCCACAAGGTCAACAAGCGATGGCAGAAACGATGCCGATTGGCGGCGCTGTACTTTACAGTGGTTGTTTCTATCGTAGCGTTGGTGATTGTTGTCAAGATGGCCGGTCATGCAGCGAGTCGACAGAGTCAAAGTGATCAGATACGAGCTGTCATTGCGAATTAGATTATATATGAATTTTATTTATTTATTTCATAATAATGTACAAAGATGGAAGAGACTTGTCCTTAGAGTTTAGTAAAAAGTGGGAAAGTCAGAGTAATAAATACGGGATATCAAAAATACAAAGATCAATCATTTGGTATAATGAACGAAATAGGGGGATAAACCAATACAGATAAAAAAAATAGCAGATGCAGAGGCAAGAAAGAATTATCCGAAATAAAGTACATAGCAGAAAATAAACCGGATTAGTTTACAAGCTTATAAATGAAATGACAAATTATACTTTACAAGTCGGAGGTGGAAGTTGCTTGCTGTTCACAGCGCACCTTTGCTGGTCTGAGACAAAGTTAATTCACTTATACTGGATTCGAATAAAAAATAGCCCTTACCATTGCAATAGTTGTAATAAGCTACACTAGTTTTCTTTTTATGTACAACAAGTACTTTAACCGGTAACATATTGAACTGTAGATGCAGGACACAGAGAACAAGGGTAGTGCTTCTTTTTTCTTCTTCTTTTCCGTTGATAGTAGCAGTGATAGAATGAGACGAGTGGATGGTACATGCAAGTATCTAAAAAGTCGAGGTTTATATAGTTTTTTTCCCCTCATTTTTTTAAGTTTTTAATTGCAAAACGCGAATCAATCAGGATAATGACTTGTAAGCATACTTGTTATCCTCGGAAACACATAAAAAGGAGTAGAAGAGATAACAACATTTAAAATAAAAAACCTGAAGTAGATGGGAAAAATACATCATAATCTTCTTTTTATACTTTGATATTTCTATTTTCAAAGCATTGAATTAATAAAGAAACACATATAAGTATAGTAGTTTTTATAAAATAGAACTGTTAAAAAAACACATGACTTTAATATGTCAATTTAATATGACTGCAAGGTGTATTCATGCAAATGTTGTCAATTCTCGTGGTTTGGTGTAAGACAAATATAAAAATAGTAACAACTTGCTATTTAAAAATAACATAAATACAAAAATATTGCTCTTGTATAATAAATGTTGTAAGAGAAGTTAGCGTATAAAGAAAGCTCTTAAAGATAACGGGTGAAGGGATTCCAATCACGCCAAGTTCTATCTAATCTTGGTCTTCTTCTAAATCCAAGCACCGTTCCAAGGTAATCCGAGGTAGCTGCCTTCCTAACACTTGTTGCCCGCGAAACATCCCAAACTGTTGCTCGTTGACATCATTCTCGTATTCATCCGGGTCTTTTTGAAGTAGGTCTTGGAGAGAAGCTCTCTGCTGTATCAACTGACCTATCTGATGGTCCAAATCACCCATCTGGTTCAATGTTCGAAGCATTCTCTCTTCTCTCTCGAATGCCCTACTATGTCTTTCTATTTATTATTTCGAAGGAAGGTAAAGTAAGATGAAGAAAAAAAAATAGGTGTCCTCTCGTTATTAATCTCTTACCACTGCTTCTAACACTTTCATCATCTAATTCAGGACGCTGGTCAGCAACAGACCCGTCATCATCATTAACATCAGAAATCACAACAACTACAAATACATGTTCGCCTTTAAAATCGTGTATTAATATCAGACATACCTTCATCAAGTGGGTTTTTCTGCCCTTCTTCGTCGCCGCGATCAGGACCAAGGATTTCATCGACTTCATCGATAGTGAATGGCACTGTTTTATGTTACGTGAGGATAATGATAATGACGTTGATATAATATATTCCCCTACCTGGTGGTGGTGCTTGATCCAATGGATCTTCCACAACGGATGGAGATCGGGCTGGTTGAGGAAGTGCACGTAACAGAAAAGGCATGGTTCTTTGATTCTTCTATAAAAGTACAAACGAATAAATAAATAAATAAGACTGTTTTGTTGTTGAAACTACATACGGGTAAAAGCTGAATCAAAGGGAATACCGTGTTTCTCTTGATCACATCATCGCCGGTTGCAAACATCCCTACTTCACTAAGATACGCGATATGCTTATAAACCGGGAATTTGTTCAGTAGATAGTATGGACAACCACAAAGTCTTCAGCAGATGCCTGGGAATGAGCACATCGATCTGTGGTGGTTATTGGAGCTGATCATTATCCAATAAGTACAGTGAAGTGAAATGGTTATAGTCACTAATTATACACTTGATCTTGTCTTATGTGGAAGTCTTGGGGAGGGGAAATCCCTTCTTACTCTTCCATACAATGTTCTTGCATTTAAGGCACCTCTGTCATATTGTACCTGTAAGCGCATGAATCTCTCAACTTGATCCGATGGACCAGTACGTTCCATAGCACCGGGGCGATGGTGTCCCATCCCATGTTTTACTTTAACAATAATTTGTCCAAGTGTTTTATTAACAACAACAGTGATGCTCCCTTCGCAATCAAAAAGTACCCATTCTGGTGTTTTGGCGCTGCAATTGATCTCTTCGTTGTTGCCTTTGCATTTTAGTATTTTGACTACAAAATGCAAATGCAGCAATCTTGTTGCTCAGTAGATTGCTGCGAGGGTGTTGGAAATAATAAGAGTATCCATCCAGTTGCCCAACTGCCTCGGCGGCCTCTCGGGCGATGTCGTCTTCGTTCTTTTCACTGAGCTCTTGCGACATGATAATTGCATGTTCAAAACAATAGCCGTTGTTGTGTGTTCTGATGTCGGAATCCAATACTTCACGTACTGCATCTCCGAGATCTTGGATTTCAACGATTGCGTCAATGATTTCGGGAGGACCTGCGGCTTGGCTCATTCTACAGTTGGTACAACGGTCATACAGTCATTCTGTTCTGCTTTGAAACATATCCACTGGAAGGGCCCTCTTGCAATTTTGACATTTCTTGGGCTTCTCATTTGGAGGGGTTGTGGTAGGTAGGATTGCAGTTGGATCCATAAAGAAAAATAGTAAAAGCGCGAAAAATAAAAACACGATTTCTTTTATTTATTTTTTGCTTGATTACCAAAATGTGATGTGAGATTAAAAAAAAAGTGCGGAAATCACCCCCAAAGCAACCGGAAAATAATTATACCGGGGAATTACAAACTCAGCTTCCGCACTTTTTAGTAAACTCCAAGGGAAAATGGAAGAGTGTATATATGATAGAATAATAAACAATAAGTTTATTTTGCCCATTGCTTCTTGGCCTTGAGTTTCTTGAAATGCTTCTTTCCGCCGCTATTTGTTCTTTCTTGAACTTCATTGAATTTACGTTTGTAGTATTGTTTTGCATCATCGTTGGCCATCAGCTCATCAACAATGTTTTGCTTACGCTCCTTCTTTGTCATGCGGGCCGAGAAGAACTCGGTGGGGCTCTCGATGACGGTGCCGATCTGGAAGTATTTGGGATCGGCCCTGTTGCCCATCTTTTTATAATGACGCTTACGATCCAAGATGTGACGCATTTTAAGCACTTGTAAATCACGCTTGACTTCATCGGTCATTTCAGTTTTGCCCATATCAAACCATCCTTTGCCCGTTGTCTTTTCTCGCTCCTAAAGCAATATATTAGAAGAGGTCCACACATAACAGGAAAGAGAGACTTACTGCTTGGCGTTCCTTTTTTGAAAGTCTTTGTTCTTGATCTTTATTAGCAACCACAGTCAGCGGTGCCTTTTTGTTGGTGGGCTTTTCATTGGATGATACAAACTCGACAGTAGACTCAACCAACTTGGCAGGCTGTGATTTTGATCGTTTGATATAGAGTTCTTTCTGTACAGAGATACCGGGATTTAATTTAGGTAACGAATATTTGGGTTTTGCTGAACTTTCTAAGCCAATGGTGTCACTATTTTTTTCGGCAAGTGCTTTTTGTGCCTTTAATAAGAGATCGTCTAAATCGTCTTCGTCTTCCGAGCTGTCATCCTCTGAGCTTGAGTCTTCATCATCATCCTCGGATTCTATGGCACTTGATAGGTCACTTTCTTCTCCAATATTATATTCTATTTCGCCCGACTCTGAGGAGTCTTTTTCAGTGTCGGAAGTACTCTTTTGGTCAGGCTGAAGATCATCTTCCAAGTGTTGAATGTCAATATTCGCTAAATTGTCCAAGTCGAGTTTTACATGGGCTTCTTTTTCTAATTTACGACGTTGAGCTCTAGTAAGTCTATCAGTTGACATGTTTAAATTATTACAAAAAGGAATGGACTTCAATAGGTGAGATGTTTTTAAAAAAAGAAGAACCTTTTTTTTTACAAGTGTGGATTGAATTCTTGTGGCTAAGTTGATACCAAGGTCATCGTCACATAACGCAGTCACTATCTAAAAAGGCATAAAAAGTGGTTTTTTTTGCGAAAAACTTTTTTTTTTTCTTCAAGTCCCTTTCGAAGCTTTTCATGTTAATCACCACATGTTATGGGAAGTCAAAAAGAGGCCGAGATCACTATTATTATTGGTTATTATAAAATGAAAATGAAAATGAAAAACTATTCTTTATTAAAGAGGATAAATCTCTATTTGATGCTGTTCGGTATATACCTTATACCTTCGTTATTGATCGAGTGTATTTATATATAAACACATGTCTTACTTTTCTTGCTTGATTATCGTTATTTCCAATGCATTTGAATATAAAATCAACTTTGTGGATGGTTCAAGTTGTTGATAATCATGGTCTATTTATTTTTTCTTGAATCTTTTTAAAAGAAACGGCGTTCAGTGTTTAAAGTTCAAAAAGTTGTCTTCAACTCAAACCCTTGGGGGTTGGGACAGGATTAGGATAGTGTTGGATCGAGAATAGAAGAAACAAGGCTGTGAAATTATCCTTACTGAATAACGCGTAGTATCAGGACAAGGCCTCGTCCAATTTAAGCAAAGCATAGATAGTAGAAATACTACATCTTGTAATAATAATTAGACTTATCAACACACCATCAACTCTCTTTTTTTCATCTATTTTTGAATCGTTTTTTACCCAAGTTAACAGTAGCAGTTTTCCGACGAATCTTTCCTATAGGTAACGTGCTTGAAAAGGAAAATGTTTCGTCATGACAACAAACAAATTTGATATGGACTTTACGGCTTTTTATAATTCTTGCATCACATACAGCTATTCCTCCTCTCACGACGGTGGTTCTCTCTCGCGTATTTACGTAAAAGAGATTTCTCACCGGGTGACACTTATTCAAACCTCCCTTCTCTTTGGTCCTGCATTCTACTTGTAACAAGACGCTTATTTAGGGTAAAGGTAATTGATTGGCTGAAGGTCAGTTTTTCTACAAGCTGGTGATGGTGAAATGGAAGCACATTATCTCTTTCTCTCTCTCTCTCTCTCTCTCTCTCTATTCCACTTTAGCTTTCCTTGCTTTATATATATTTTTGCAATTTATACATATTTTTATTCTAATAACAATTATTTCGCTTTTTTTTTATATCAATTGATGTTTCTTTACAAATTCCTTGGCAGCATTTAATCCCTTTTCATGGTAAACTGCACCAACAAGTGCCTCGACTGTCTTGCTCTTAATAGCAGGTGAGATTGTATTTGTAGGCTAATAATAAATAATTTTTTTGAATAAGATACACACACACACACACACACGTCTCTTGTATTTTCTATTACCAAATGACATTGAACACCGGATTCCAATCCCAAACTATCAAATTTTGTTGCCAATTGTTGAGCATCCAATGTCTGGCGAACCTTGTTTTGTAGCTCTGCTGCTTTAGCATTCATGTTGGCTTCGACTGTAAAGTACTCGAGTGAGCGACGGCCGACATATTGAAGACGTTCGTTTGAAGGTACTTTTCCATGTTTAAAGGACTTGTGTGTAAGTGCCTGGCTCAAGACGGCTGGTGATAACTCGAAGCTTTTGGCGACACTTTGTACGTCAAATGTGGCAGCCTTTTCAGTAAGACATGAACGAGATTGATGAAGAGCACGACGTTGTACTAGAATTGGGGTTAATTTTTATTAAAAAGAGAGGCATAGAGGCTTACCTGCAATAGAGTGCTTTAATAATAAACCTTGCATTTTTATAATAATATATTAAATGATAAAAAACAGGTACAAAGGCGTTGAAATACAATAAAAAAAAGCAGGTTAAAAAATGTCAAAACCAGGGTGGGGGTTGAAAGTGGCTTGTTGTTAATTTTTCAAATGCAAGCGCGGTTCCAATTATATTATGTTTGAGGCAAGTACGTTCACAATTGACGCTTTTTTTTTTTTTTGTAATATAGTTTATTAGAGTCTTATACTGTAACAATTGACACTGCCTGAACTTGGACGTTGACTGTTGGAGCACGATCGAAATAAATAAATAAATAATTCCATTGAATATTATCTTCCTGTTATAGTGAGGAAATATCCATAAATGGTTTAAATATTCTCTAATATACGCTTCCAGTTACGACAAACAGTTAGACTACAATGATGAAAGGAAGGGTGTTTGCGAGGATTCACTGGATTGATGTTCATATTGTTCTGGTCTTTTTTTTTACAAAAAATAAGGATAATATAATCTTGTGTTGAATTAAAGCCATCGCAGCAGCCAAGACTGTGGAAAAACATGTCCAGTTCTACCAATATCTGAATAGGAAATACTCCAATACCAATAATGTCGAATATTCGGATTTGGAATTGCTAAAATGGTCTGGTTTTAATCGCAAAGAATTTTATTTGAATGGTGTCATTGATTTTTTCAAGCTTTATGGAAGGAGCAAAACAAAATTAGAGTTCAGTACCATACCCAACGATTTTAATCTTTTCGAGCCTTTGGGTGCAATCGATTGTAGATTAAAGCAACTATCTATTGAACCAAGTCTTAGCAGCACTCTATTTCAATATCTTGCACTGTCGAATCAATTCAAGTATTTCGAAACGCTTACCCTCAATCATACCATCATCAACCCATCCAATATCCTAGAGGATATGTCATGTCTCACTAGTTTAAGCTTAAGCTTTATCAATGGCCCCACGATGGATTTCGAATCTAGAAAAATAAACTTCACCACTTATCTGAATGTATGCCTTCCAACTTTAAAACCGTTTTCATTGAAAACGCTTTCCATAGAAATCAATACATATGCAATGAACCCCACCGATATACTACCGATAAAAAGTTTCAATTTAAAGATGATCTGATTAGGATACTGCCTTGTTAGCTTTTTGAGGACATAATTCAATAAACATTCTGAGAGTGGCTAATAAAATAGTATCAGTGATTTATTTTCAATGGGCGCCAGTGTGATAAGGAGAGAGGGAAAATGCAAGATATCCGTATAATTGTTACATAATTGTTCCGATTATATCAGAGATTCATGTCATCATACCCGGAAGTATTGGTATTTTCTCGAGGCGCTCATCTTGTCTTGCTTAATAGATAAATAGTAAAGGATAAACTTTCAAGTGAGATACTACACAACATATTTATTCAACTCTACCTTTGTCGTTGGTTACAAATGGTTGGAAAGTGTTGGATGAATACAATAGAAAGGCTTACCCTTTCTTTTTCATTGTTTAAAGAAAGGCAGTGTTGCGGTAGGAGCGATATACTTTGAACATATCCGCCAAATACATGCGCATAATTAACAGTAGCGGTTTTTCTTTCTTTAAAATTTAAAGGTGTCCATAAGTAAGAGTCATAATGAATGGTAAATGTCCAACAAGTAAACAAGATGTACGTCATCTCAACCAATCACATGCTGTAAAAAATATATATCGTGTCAAAGTTGTTTTTTTTTTCACACAAACTAACGCTCTTTTCTATTTTTTTCTCACCTTAAAAAATGGACAAGTTTCCTCCAGAGCTATTGCACAACGTATTTATTCAACTTGATTTGAAGCAAAGACTGCATTGTACACTTGTTTGTCGTAGCTGGTGGTCCACATTGGATAGATACAGTTTACTTTACAATGTTCACATAAACTCACTTGATCAGTTTGACAGATTCATGAACTTGATTAAGCAATCGCCTCATCGCGCAGCTCAAGTAGAGATATTGACAATAAAGGGTCATTTCGAGAAAGACTTCAACAAAAGAACCCTCTGTAATACATTTCCTAATCTTAGATATATCAAACTGGAGTATTGGGGAAACAAACAGCATTTCAGCGAGCCTACCGAGGTTACACAAACAGCATCCAAAATCCAACACATTCATGATCGCGCTTATTGTGAATATGCGTTACAAATGATGGCTTCGAATCTATGTCTTCAACTTGAAACGCTTGAATTGGATTTCGAATCATGGAGCAAGAAATTTCCCACAATCACCCGTCAACTGAAAGATATGCCAGTTTTAAAAAACTTGACACTACATAGCCCACATCTAAGTGTAGCAGATATCGAGCTCTTGCATGATAATGTGCCATCTACCCAAAGACTGGATTTAAGACACATGAGGATATCAGACAGCGAAATACCAGCAATAATTATACCGGCAGCCTTTCTTACAGAGGTCAAATTTCATTTGACAGAAACCTTCGTTTCCGATTTCCAAAACAAATGGTACCTGTACATTAGCAACAAGTATGTCGGTGTAAAGAAATAATGCTACTACGATACTAATCTGTATTTATCGGACGATTACGTGGAATTCTTTTATCAAAATGGATTCCTTCAATTTCTGGAGCTCATTTGTGCCAACCCAGTCCCACTTGGCACTCCGCAATGTACCAAGGGATATAGATGTTTTCAAAACTTTGGATGATGTAGGCGCTAGAATAGAGAGCTTTGAGTTAGTTGACTGTCTAGACGATACAACATTCGAGAAATATAGCCAATTCCAATCAGTTTAAATACGTCACGAAACTTGATTTAAAGTATACATCAATCAGTTCAATTCATTATTTTGAAAACTTACCTGGACTGACCACTTTGACTTTGTTCAACATTTTTTATGGTGATGATCCCGACGTACTCAATTTGACCGCTATTTTAAACGCAATGCCTGATACACTGGCGAGCCTCTCCATCGATTACGATGAGGATGTGGAGATTGATCCAGTTAATTGTAAATTGAGCTCTGTCAAGTACTTATCGATCGGGTTCCATGTTCTTACAAAAGATATTGGAGAAGCAGTTTCGACTTGTTTCCCCAAGCTGGTCGAGGCAAATTTTTTTGGTTTTATACACTGTGATGTCAAATTTGCGCTACAAAGCCGGTTATTAAAGTCTGTCAGTTTCCATTGCAAATCTCCACAAAGTCATGGGTTTTCCTTTAAATGCTCAACTCAAATCAAGCCTCAGTTCTATTTATTTGACGACAAACATAATGCGATGCCTGTAACATATGAAGAAGCGAAAGTAAAGCCTATCTTATCGGTTGCGTCTTACAAAAAGAAATCACTAGAATTCACTCCTTTTTCAATTGAAATTTCTTCACAACGCTGAATAGAAATTGTTTGTATCCAAGAAATAAAAGCTTTTTCTATATTTATTTCTGCACCTTTTGCACTTTTTGAAAATATCACAAAAAATGAGGGTTGGCACATTCGTGACCAAACGTTTGTACTACATTCAATGTATATTTAAAACCAAGACCAAAACCAAAAAATAGAGGCTCCATCTTGCTCTCATTGTAAAATAAAAAACTTATCAAACAGCAGCACTTTGCAATGCAAAGACTTCCTCCAGAAATATTAAACAAAATATTCTCTCAACTCACCTTAACGCAACAAGTGATATGCATACATGTTTTGCCATAACTGGTGGCAGGTATTGAATGAAAGCAATATATTTTATAATGTTGAGCTAGATGAATATGACGATCAATTCAACAGAATCATGCAAATGTTTAAGCAGTTACCTGATCGTGCCGCGCAAGTCGAGCAGTTACGTCTTATCCTTCAAAGCGATACTTGTCTTGACAAAAGAAGTGTTTTGAATATCTTCCCAAACGCGCGCGTGATGCAAGTAAAGACAAAGTGGACATCAGTATACTCCACCTTTAGTCATTTCATAACACCACTGGACAATATGAAGCATTCAGAATCAAAAATCGAGTCCCTTTCCGATATTGGACATTGTGAATTGGCACTTCAAATGCAGAATTTAGGCGCGCGGCTCAAATCGCTGTATTTGAATTTCTATTACGTTGCAGAGACTGACAAAGTCATTTCTCAGTTGAAAGGCCTCCCCGTTTTGAAAGAACTTTCCCTTCGACTACCACAAATCAATATTTATGACTTGGAAACGATGCATACAAACATACCATCCATTCAATACCTGACCCTGGATGGCATGGCAGTGACTGACAGTACCATGCCAACTGACATTGTACCTGCTACTTTGGTTACAAAATTCAAGTACGACTCGGGCAGTTTCGAGAGTACAGAGGCATATGCTCAGTTTTACCAATACTTGACTAAAAACTACATCAATATAACTGATGTTGAGTATGATGATGAAGAACTATTCGACTACGACCTCAGTGAAAGGAGATACATTTATAAAAATGGGATTATCGACTTCTTCAAGCTTATTGGACTGAGCCTAAACAAACTGGCTCTTTATGGTTTGCCGGATGATGTCAATATTTTCAAGGCTCTGGACACTGTGGGTTCACAAATAAAGAAATTCGATTTTAAGGCGTGTGAAAGTGTAGCCTTATTCCAGAATCTTTCTCGGTCCAATCAATTCAACCATATCCAACATGTTAATATTGAGGAAACGGGAATCGACTCACTTTACCTTATTAAAAGTATGATGTGCCTTACAAGTCTTAGGATTTGCCTTATTTCTAGCAAGTTTCTACCGGTTAATCTAGCCAACTGTTTGGCTGCATGCCCTCCCTCCCTGAAGCATCTCGAAATCACCTGTAAACATTTGGTGGTCGAACCATTCAATACTAAATTGAACTCCATCGAAAGCCTACAGATTGGCTTCAAAACACTGACTAGTGAGCTTGGAGATATCATTTCATTTTGCTTTCCCGGCCTGGTTAATCTAGTCCTCACAGCTGAGGTGTCAGAAAGTGTAACTATCTCGTTACAAAATCCTTGGTTTCAGGAAGCTACCTTTATCATAGACAATGTTATAAACTACCGTACATACGGGTTTTCCTTCAAATCTCCTAGTCAAACCCAGTACTATCATTGTCATGAGAAAAAGAAAACTCGAGTAGAATATCAAGATATTCAAGAATTGCCTATTCTATCGGTTGTATCGTTGACAGTAAAGAAATTGGTTTCTGGCGATCATATCAAAGTAATTCCATTCTGATGGATTTCTTTTCTTTTCTTTTCTTTTCATTTTCAAAAGAGGATACTGTAAAACATTATTAAAAATCCCCAAAAGAAGTTTATTAAGAGAGAAAATGGCGCCAATAAACAAAATGTTTACATTAGGTTGTATTGTATTCTTTTTAAGAGTATACCATTTAACAAGGTCTATATAAGGAAGCTTGTAAACATTTTAAATGGCTTCTTTGAGCACTCCAAATTATTAGGATGAAACAGTACGTCCAAAATGTTTTGTGTAATTAGCTCCAGTTTGGATAGCCTGATAGGATTGTTGATTTTAAAACTTGTAGTATTTAAAAGCTAGTAGGAGCTTTCTAAACCAACCAAATCTAATGGTATTTGGCTTCTAAATATTCTAACCATTATTAAAGGTTACTGTTACCTATTCTGATAAATAGAAAAATAGAATGATTTTAAAAACATTTCCTTCTATTGTTGTTCCCTAGATTGTACTGTTCTATTGGTTAGAAAACTTCACACTTTTCTGTAACATTGTTCCTTATCCTTATTCAGAATGTAATACAAACTTCTTTCCAGCCCACATAATAAAATAGCCAATCACGATGTACTCTAAAATCTTAATTATTGTGATAAAGAAAATGCACTTCAAGTCTTTTTGTTTCAAGAGAGCATAGTAAAAATGATATGAATATGTTTATTATTATTGGAATATTGATTGTTTTCGTTTTAATGACAATAAATGCTCGTCAAGATGAGTAGGAGGTATGGACCAGGTTTCAAAGGAGGGTATGACCATAGCATCTGGTGAATGAGAGGTATGAATATTTACAGTAGATGCGAATTTTAACAATGGTGGCGGCGTGTGTGGGATATCTTCAGTCATGGGAATGGAAATCGAATCATAGCTTATCTTTCCAGCCTGTTTCTCTCTCAGCTTTAGCAGTTTTTCTCGCAGACATTGGTTACGACGATCCAGCCGTCTGATATAATGAACAGCCTTGAAGAGAACCGTGCTCTTAGAGTGATGACTTTTTAAAAGCCCTGGCACCATATCTTGCATTTCCTTGAACCCATCGCGTATTGAATTGCGTCTTTTTTGCTCAGATGCAATGTGATTAGCTCGCTTTTCTCTATCTGAGAGAAACTTTACATCTTTCTTTAACCTGTGATTATTAAAGTCCTCGTGATCCTATTTTGTTGGGTGTTAATTGATTGGCTGTAAATGCATTGGGATCTTTTCATTTATTACCTCTTTAATCAAAAAATCAGCGCAACTGCTATATTTGTCCTTAAATGGGATCGAGTCTTCACAAGGTGTACCTGGATAATCTAATTGAAAGATATATATCAGGAAAACTATTGTATATTCGATCCAAAGTCAAGTCATTTACCTGTCTCATCACTTCCGCTCGAGACGGACTCAGCTTTACTAACATATAGGCTGTCTGTATCCCAAAGTGCGATGTTATTTGTGCAAATGTTGAATTGGTATTCCATTTTTATTTGTTTTATAAAGTTGATATGTAAAATTACTATGATGTTTAAAAAATGAGATAAAGAGAAAAAGGGGTATTTGTACTTTTTTTTTTACGAGTAAATTTGTCAGATAGAACAGAAGATGAAAAGGGGATTTTTTTTAAAAGCGATGAAAGAAGAAGTATATCAAGTTTATAACTCAGGTCTTTTTAACATCAATGTAACAACAGAAAAAAAAAGGTAAACAAACAGAGAAAGAGAGAGGTAAAATGACTTTTTTATATCAAAAAGAGCGTTTATGTATGACGAGAGTTCACTTCTCAATGTACACCCGGTTCTCTCCGCATCAGCAAGTACCTCATTTAGGCACAAAAAGAGCCCCACATTTTTATTTTCTTGTTCCGACTTTTAGGCAAAAAGATTTTTAAAGTTTGGTTTCCACTCAGATCTATTTGAACAATAAATTACATGATATATAAGGGTCAATAATTTAAGTTTATCTCGCTAAACAACTCCATAACGCAATAAATCAGCTTAATCCTCGCTGTTATTAACCTTAATCATGATTTTAGTATCGCTACGGTGATAATGTAAACCTTAATTTTTCCAAGTGACAAAATGAAATGACTTATCATTAACAAGACGTCAAATTTTAATTTTTTTTTTGTCTTGGATAAATAAAAACACTCTCACATTAATGCAAAAAAAAAAGAGTCGGGGGGGGGGGACCGAAT
>VCJJ01002084.1:0-13364 GCA_024139415.1 Backusella tarrabulga
TACGCAGGGAGGCGAACGGAAAATGGGTAACCACTAAGAGGTGGGCAGGAAAGGGTAGGGTTGGCAGGATTCGAACCTGCGCGTGTAAAATAATTTACAAGAACCAATGTAGCGTCTTAGCCAACTACACCAACCCCCTTATTTTGCAGTATAGCTTGGCATTTAGAAACACGAATATGAAGTACTGTTTTCAGTTTCTAAATACGTGCCGAAATCTCCATTGTGGCCGATAGGATCAATATATTTGATGAGATGTGCAGCTTTTTCACAGGTTTTACTGTGGTACCGTGCCTTGGGTTGATACCATAATATTAGTTTCCCTTGACCCTATCAACCTTTTCCCAATAATTATTCTCCCTTTTCCCAATAATTATCCCCCCTTTTCTCAATAATTATCCCCCCTTTTCTCATTAATTTGAATTTTTTTCTCATCTTCTTGAAAAAGACAGTAACAAACAACAATCTCGGCGGTTGGACTCTCATCCTTCCGCCACACGATTTTGAATTCTATACTCCGTTCCTCATGTGTCACATCGAATCAAAAAGCATTTTCTGCTTTTCCATTGTCACTCACAGAGAGGGTTTATCATCCGAAAATAGAAATCCAGACCATCTTTTTATTGATTTCATAATTGTCACATGAAAATAATAATAAAAAAACAAGTTTAAATGGTGAAAGTTTTTTGTTGTTGTTTTTACTTTCTTCATCACTCTTTTTTATAAACCCCATTTTAGATTTTATTTGTAAACAAACATCCAAATACTAATTAACCCCCCTCTTTCCCCAAAAAAAAACATTCATACGCTAAAAACACAAGAATCACCTTTTCTTTCTCCTTAGTTCTATATATTTCTCTCTCTATGACCTCACTTTTATCTTCTTTTTTGTATCAATCGGCTAGCAAGATAGAATCTTTTTCAAGAAGATCAAGTGCAGAAGAACAAGAGAGAAGTCCACCTGAATTAATTTATAAATCAAAATCATCGCCCACATCTACTACGAACACAAGTGGTGGACCCTTTTATTATCATCCATACAATAGTAACAGTACCGAACCTGTTCCGACTGTATCGTTTCTTCCACCACCGCCATATGATACAATGCATATTAAAAATGGTAATAGTACTCCAACACCGACACCAAGTACATCATGGACTACTGAAATGAGTGCGCTTGCAGAAAAGATCAGGGACGATGTAACCAATTCGCTTAATAAGAATAACAAACAGCAACCAAATATAGATCGACATAGTATCTCTCAAGGAATGAAGTTGGTATCAATTGCCGCCGATGAATATGAAAGTGGAAACGAATCAACCGCTTTAGAGATTTATTTGACTGGTATCGATAAAATTATAATGGCGCTACCAAGTAAATTGAACATGCCCTTTTATTTACACTCTAAATTTAGTTTTAATAAAATTTGATAGATAAAGCAGATGTAAATACAAGAATGGCTATCCGTGATAAGCTAGCAAGGTAAAGTAGTGCAGTTTAATTGCCGATGTCCTTTTCTTTTGCAACTGACCTTTATATAGTGTTGAGGAAAGAGTAGGCATTCTCAACCTTTCAAAAAGATACCCCAATAATAGCATTAAAAGCAATGATAACAACGCAGTGGAAGAATACAATAATACCACAATACCAATCACTTCATTCTTATTATCCAAACTTACATCTACAGTTGGAAATATGATAACAAAGGCTTACCAATCAACAAACAATCAGGAAGTGGAAGATAATAAGATAATTCACACGCCCTTGAATTCAACTTTGGCAGTTGCAGAAACAATGGGGCAAGGAGTAAACGGGGATCCAATAACTCGATTTAAAAAGTTTGGACAATGTGTGATTGATGTCGCTGTTTCTTGTGCAGTACTGATTAAACAATCACCTATACCAGGTAAAAAAAAAAAGAAAAAGAAAAAAAGATAAAGGAGGGTGGGATGAAGGTGGCGATTATAAAGGAATGGTTTCTAAAATATATACACATGTATATAGATATCCTTGCACTTTTATTTGGTTATACCTTACAATTGTTTATGTGGATTGACGCGCATTATCATGTTACTGAAAAGGTTCAAGATATTGGGATACAATGCATCAAATTTGGACTAAAGACAGATGAGCAATACCGGTTACATGAATTTATTTCAGAAGCGTTGTATATGTTGGTTGCAGCAGGTTTAAAAGCGGCCATTGCATTTAAAGAGGCCCCACGTTATAATGAAGCTGATAGCAGACAGGAGGCGGTGTCGGAGCCACGTTATATTGACAACACTTCATCTGTATGTTTACCTGCAACTACCCAAAAAACACAAACATCATGGCTTTGGTTCTCTTGATTTTTTTTTAAATTCATTCTTATTATTACTATGGCAAATTTCTTCATTTCTACAAATAGACTTGGCGTGTATATGTGTTTCTTTAAAGGGACAGCATTTAGATACAAAGAGTAAAAGATCTTTTATATACTTTATTTATTTTCTACTTTAATGTCGTGTAAATACTTCAAAATAAATATAATAATATCAGATGCATATATGGATTTCCTAATTCGTGATCAGCGCTTTTCGATCGTCACATTTCAATGCCTATAAAAAAGGGTGTTAGTTCATTGGTAGTTCACATTGTACAAAAATGACTCTTCTCATAAATACATTAGTCAGAAAAGCCTTGTTATCTACACAATTTGGTTTATTTTCTCACTCAATGTCTACAAACTCAAAAAGCTTTACTGCCGCTTGTTGCATTATTGGCGATGAGATCCTGAATGGCAAAACCAGAGATTCAAACGCTTATTTTTTAGGTAGAAACACTGTTTCTGTATCTAACCACAGTCGACTAAATCAAAATATTGTCACTAATAGCTAAATATCTATTTGACCTCGGTATCGACTTGAAAAGAGTTGAAACGATTCCAGACGACTATGATACGATAGCAGAGACAATAAGACGACTATCGAGCCAGCATGATGTTGTCTTTACAAGTGGTGGAATCGGTCCCACGCATGACGATATCACGTACTCTGCACTTGCAAAGGCATACAACCTGCCTCTTAAGTTGGATATGGAAACTTGCAATAGAATGCAGGAAATGTCTAAAGGTAGATATCCAAATTGGACATTAACGGAGGCAAGAAAGAGAATGGCATTATTTCCGGATCCGTGTGATATACTTCGTACTAGTGTCGATTTATGGGTTCCAATCGTCGTTGTAAACAAAAATATTCACGTTGGTATATCTATATGTTAAAAAGGTATACATTTTTTAACTTTTTGGTAAAAGGTTCTGCCTGGTATTCCTAGGTTATTTGAAGGTCTTTTGGATTCGTTAAAACTTCATTTTAAAGAGCTGGTGCATGAAAAGCTTGGCGATGACGATAACTCGCAGTATTATCGTGTTCAAGTTGGCACTTCACTGGGAGAGGGTGACATTGCAGCGTTTCTTGGTGAACTTCAAGACCGCGTTAATGATCAAAACATCAAAATTGGCAGTTATCCAAACTGGAAAGTAGGACATGATGGGTCTCGAGTAGTCGTAAGCGTGGTAGGAAAGGACGAAAAACTAGTGCATTCTATTGGTGATGAAGTGGTAAAGGGTATTCAAGGTTGGATCACTACCGGAAAACGTCATAATCAATAACGCGTGTTTGGTGGATGATTTTGTTTTTGAGCGACTTCCTTGGGTTTTTATATACAATTTCGTCCCTTTTTTTAGAGGCGTTCCCTACATCCTATATGTATTTACTTTGCCTGTTCGTAATGCTTTTCGGTGTTTTGTTTTTTTCCGTACAGTTTGCAACAAAAATAAAAAGTGTAACTTAAAAATAAAAATCACTTACAAACATATTGGATATTATTTACAAAGTGGTGGTTATGGAAACAACAAAGTGGCCAAGTTTACACAATTTAGCTGTTGTACAAGATACACTAAGGCTTTAAAGTTAGTAGAAATGCATGACTTTATTTCTGCGTGTATGATTGGCTTTTGTTTTTTTTATCTTTTTTTATCAAGATATAAAAAATAATGGGTTTTTTTCTTCATCGTCGTTGGTTTTCCCTCATTCACAAAATGACCTTTACCTATAAAGCAAGTATTTGTTTTTATCTCACTAACAATAGTTCTAATATTTTTTAATAATAAAGGAAGCACTAGACAGAATTAATTCTCTACAAACCAAAGCAAGTCTATTAGAAAGACTTCGCAAAGCAGGACCACGTTCAACACCCAGCTTAAATGATATGTTAGGCTATCTAAAAAGGATCGGTTATAAAGTATTAGAATGTTTGAACAAGAGCACCAACATTTATATTGATTTGAAGTGATTAAATATTTTAAATAGCCAAAGGATTTTGATAAATTGAACCTTATTCACGTTTCAGGCACGAAAGGAAAGTATTTTCTTTTTTGGAACTTTATTTTTTATTTAGTAACAAAAAATAACAAATAGGCAAAGGATCAACTTCAAGCTTTACAGAGTCTATCATAAGAAACTATCCTGGAGATACGCCCATCAAGACGGGTTTATTTACTTCTCCTCATTTGATTGCTGCTCGCGAACGCATCAGAATCAATGGTATTCCACTCAGCGAAGAAATATTTGCACAGTATGTAGGAGAAATATGGGCACGTCTAGAGGAAACCAAACATCTTGGAATAAAGCAAGGAATAGACGAAAAGACTATTTTACTCAATGAAAAGGATCATCCGGATAAGCCAAGTTATTTTCGATTCTTGACACTTGTGGCATTACATGCGTTTATACATGAAAAAGTGGACTGTGCTATTTTGGAAGTTGGTATGGGGGGCGAATATGATGGAACCAACATCATAAATGAACCTATTGTGTGTGGTATTGCAGCTTTGGGCTTGGATCATGTATCAGTGTTGGGAAATACGATCGATAAAATTGCATGGCACAAATCAGGCATATTTAAGGTACGCATTTTCTGCAAAATAAATAGTAAACTCATACCGCACTTATTATATAGCAAAATGTACCAGCTGTTATACTCAAACCTCTACCTGGAGCTTTATCAGTCATACAACAAAGGGCTAAAGATAAAAATGTAAAGTTCGTTATTAGTATTAAAGCCAATGTGCCTACTTATCAGTTGCTTAGGTGGAATTGAGGATTGTCGATCCTGAAGAGTCTTCTAAAAAAATTAGCACAGTTGAACTTGGTGAGTGAGAAATTAAAAAGGAAATAAACAAAGGGTGTTATATCGCTAAGAAACGGAACTGTAGGTATTGCTGGAGAGCATCAAAAACAGAATGCCGCGTTAGCAATCGGGATATGTAACATATGGCTAAAGAAAGTAAAAAATATTAATCCAAACCCAAAAGATGATGTTATATCCGAAGAGTTCAAAAAAGGCTTAACAACAGCTCGATGGCCCGGAAGAGGACAAACGCTTGAAATCAAAGATACTGCGTATAGTTCAAGAGCTGCAAGCAACGTAACATGGTACCTTGATGGCGCCCATACTACTGAAAGCCTTTTGGCATGCTCAAAATGGTTCCAAGGTGTTATAAAAGAACATGATGCGACCCGTATATTGATGTTTAATTGTACACATGGAAGAAATAGTAAAGATTTGCTCTCCATCATGTCAGATACTCAATCTCATGTAGGGTTTGATGAGGTTATTTTTACGACAAATATCACTTATCGCAAAGGGTATTCTTCAGGTAAACAATCTATGCTTTATGATATTTTCAATATTAATAGTATCGGTTAAGATAATACGGATAGAACGGTTTCAAAGGACTCTCTGCTCTCTCTTCAAAACGATTTTGTCAATGATTGGTTAGAGTATAACCCAGGATTTTCTAAACATAAAATACATTGTCTAGGTACTATTGAAGAAGCTGTAAAACTTTCGATAGGTCTCTCTACGAATAACAACATTCAGGTTTTGGTGACCGGAAGCTTGATTATGGTGGGAAATACACTTACAGTTTTAGGTATTGAGCCACAATAGAATGTAACGCCATTTTGTACTATAGATTTATTCATTTATGATATAAAAAATAATGATGGCTTTGTGGCTTCGGTCAGATATTGAAAGTTGACGGATTTTTTTTGTGTATTTGAGAAGAGAAGCTTTGTTACTAAAAATACTTTTGGACACATATTTCTCTAGAATTTATTTTTTCAAATAATAGAAAGAGTGCATATTTTTTTAACAGCAGCATTGTACGCTTCCTACATGTAAAATACTTTGTATCACTGAGTCATATCCAGGTCTTTCCTAAAAACATATTTTTCTCATTAACAAGTGGTGTTGTCAGGTTATTAATAAAATTAAAGTTACATCGCATTTGGATTTTTGAGTAGAGATCTCGATAATCGATATCTTGAGTGAGTGTTGGCAACAGTCTAGACAATTTTTGTTAATAAAAAGCAATTATATACCCTTAGATAAACTGCACACTCTTATCATATTCGCAAAGTGTGTACCATCCTTGTTCATTTCTATTGTTTTTGTTTATAGTCTTTGCATTTTTTTATACATTTCTGTTGTCACATGTTGAATTTGGTATGCGGTATAAATTGAAATAGTGATTTACTCTTCCGCATCATACTGTATTATTTTAAAATTCTTTTCTCTCTTTCTCCTTTTGACCATTACTATATATATATATTGTACAGAGAGCAAAATACAAATGGGTAAGTGTGATACCATAATATGTTTTTGTACAAGTTCTAATATCACCGATAAATACTAGCAAATCATTATGTCAATACAAACTCACCTCCTCACTCACTTCGAAAAGGAAAAAGAGTGTATCCATCATCGAACGGGGAAGATAGCTATATGGGTGGTGGTATGCCTAATCCACCTGCTCCATCAATAGCGAAAAATAGTTCAGGTCGTCATCAAGGTTTTGCTTACCAGACTGGTTTACCAACACCTGATATTTCTCCAACTGAGTATATCATGGCCAAAAATTTTGGAAATATGAATTTGGAAGAGTCACCAAATTATAGCAGACAAGATCTTTCTTTGATCGGTAGCCCACCTCCAGTAGAGGACTTGAAAGATAATCAACCCACAGTATTATCCAGTAATGCCTCTTTAACCTTATCACCGTTTGCCCAGTGTGATAAAACTTTCAAGAGATGTACCCTTAACGCTCTACCACGAAATTCCAGCGAGCTGAGAAAAGCAAAGCTCCCTCTTTCACTTATTATTGAACCTTTTCCGCGCACTGAATTTGAAAATGTAAGTTATGCTATAAAGTGGTTATGTCGTGTAATTAAGTTTCGTAAATGTTAGGTGGATGTGCCTTTGATAGGTCACGGGGTGATTACACGCTGTCTAAAATGTAAAACGTTTATTAATCCTTTTGTGCGATTTTTGGAAAACGGATTTAAATGGCAGTGCAATATTTGTTACGCAAATAATGATGGTAAGTGGAGTGGACGCATGAATGTTATTATTATTTATTTATACAAAATATATCTAGTACCTCCCTCTTATGACTGGGATCGCATAAGTCAACAAAATGTCGATCGTTGGTCTCTTCCAGAGTTAAACTTTGGGTGCGTCGATTATGTGGCAACAGCTGATTTTGTATCACGACCACCACAACCACCAGCTTATTTATTCATCATTGATATTTCGGCAGAATCCGTCAGAACAGGTATGATAAAGGTGATGGGAGAAGCCATCCTTGCATCATTGGATCAAATCCCAAATAGTGATGGTCGTACAAAGGTTGGGTTTATTACTGTTGACCATGCAGTCGGGTTCTATAATCTATCTGGAAAAGAGCAACCTGAGCTTTTAGTTGTATCGGATATTGACGATATGTATTTTCCAAGAGCTGCTTCTGATCTTGTTATCTTTTTATCGGAGGCAAAAGACGTGGTGTCGAGTTTACTTTCACATTTCGCAAATGACAGTATGTTCAAAACAGATAATATATATTCTAGAAATTGTCTTGGAACTGCATTACAAGTCGGACGCCGTCTTTTGGTAACATAAATCAATGCACTAATTATTCAAGCTATTAAATCTAATGAGTTTATTTAAATAGTCAGCAACTGGAGGAAAAATAATCTGCTTCCAAGCCAGTTTACCTAATATGGGACCAGGAGCATTATCGGCTGCAGTCATCCATGAGCAAAACTCGACCCAAGGGATCATTACTTCCATCTCAGAACCTACTAGTGAATTTTACAAACGATTCTCAGAGGAATGTGCAAGATCACATGTGTGTGTTGATATGTTTGTTTTTGGTAGTCAAAATACCGATGTTGCGACTTTTAGTAAGTTTCCATATACACCTTATTTTTTAAAATTTAAGTATATTAACTCAAGTCATTCATAGATGTTCTTCCAAAGTTCACTGGTGGACAAACCCATTATTTCCCTGGCTTTAATTCACACAATAACGGAGACCGAGACAAATTAAAAAATGAAATACAGAAACTTTTACAAGAAGAAGTTGGTTTAGAAGCCATTATGCGTACCAAATGTTCACCTGGACTTGTCACTAAAGAATTTCACGGTAATTTTACCTATCAAGAACCTGATATTCTTGTGCTTCCGAATGTACCAAGAGATGGCAGCTACTGCATTGACTTGTCGATTGAACAAGAACTTCAAGGTGATTTCGCTTATATGCAAACATGTATGTTATTCACTACATGTTTTGGTGAACGTTGTATTCGTGTGATGACAACGGCGTTGCCAATAGCAAAAGGATTATCAGAAATATTTCAGTCTGCTGATCAAGTTGGTATAGCAAGGGCTCTTACACATCAAGGTAGTAGAAATATTTTTATAAAAAGAACCACAATTTAATGAGATGGTATTAGCAATCGATAGAGCGATAACTAGCAATTTACAAAACGGGAAACGCTTTCTTATTAACAGCGTTCTCTCTATTATGGATTCATACAATAAGGAAGTTAAAAAATCTAGTTCACCAACCCAACTTAACATTTGTCGATCATTAAGTATGTTACCAACTTTGACCTTGGGGATTTTAAAAAGTGTGAGTTTCTTTTTATTTTATCAATAAAAAACATATACTAATGATTAATGTAATCATATAGGAGATGTTTAATGACACAAGAGTTATTCCCATGAATATCATCATGCAATCTACTATATTGTTGAGAACACTACCCACAAGGTCATGGACTAATTTTGTTTATCCTGCATTTTATACTATACACTCCATGTCTTTAAAGGTAAGCTTAGCTCTTTGTGGAAAAAACAAAAAAGTGTAAGAAGAAAGCTAATGTATTAAATAGGCAGGGACATTTGATAACGAAAATAAATGCATTATGCCTCCTCGCCTCAATTTATCTAGCAATCGCATGGAAAGGCATGGATGTTATATTATCGAAAATGGGCAGCGTATATTACTTTGGATTGGGGCCGAGGCTGTTCCACAGTTATGTAAGGACTTGTTCAATGTTGATTATATAAGTACTTTAGCATCTGGGCAGGTAATATATAAGAGTGGTTGATAACAAAAGGAGAAAAAAAAAATGATATTATATCTTTAGATTGTTGATCTACCTATTTTAAAAAACCAATTCTCAGAGAGAGTGCGCCGTATTATTCACGCATTACGTTCTGAGCTACGTTTCAATAATTTTTATCCGACTCTTTATGTGGTAAAAGAAGATGGCGACTTTTTGCTGCACAACTTGTTTATGACACATTTGTTGGATGATAGGCAACAGTATAACATGCCACCATCAAAGGGTCAACAAGAAGCTGCAAATTCTGGTATGAGCTATTTCGAGTTTCTCAGCCTCATCAAGCAAAAATGCATTTAATCACAAAAAAATATCTGAAAAAGACGTTGTACATTTCTTATTATTATTAAAAACTAATTATTAAAGTTTCTTACATTAAACTATATTCAGCTTTGATAGTAAAATAATGAAAGACTATCGTGTGCTAGGTGTATATTATGATTCATTAAACTATGAATGAGGTAATATAACACCTTCTTCAGTAGGATTGAAAAAAAAAATAAAAAAAGTCACTGATAATAAATATGAAAGCAGCTATCAAACCCCTTTAGAATAGAAATCTGAAGTATAACTTCATATATAAAAATATCACATTATCAACAAACAATTTTTCTTTAAGTACATTAAGCAGTAAAGATGCCGAGTTTACAATACATGCTATCTTGGATATTCACTCTGTTTTCGACCGTTCCATAACTCTCCGGATAGTTTTGGGGACAGTGTAGTATTTAGATATAATTAAATGGATACACATATATGAAGTGATACCCACTTCGTATAATGATGGGCTCGATACCAAAGGTAAATCACAACAAAATTTTTTTTGTGTGCGATTCATTATTATCCAAACTAGGGATTGAATAATAAAGCAAGATATTAGTGATCATTCACAGTATAGAATCATACAGTATGGTCTTTAATAATAATGATAATTATATCAGCATAAAAATTATAGTATATTTGTGGAATCAGAACATATATGAGCCTAGTCAGCTTATGTATGAATATAGGGCCACTGCTTGATCCATAAATATCATGGTTGATTATGTTTGCTTATTATCAGAAAAAAACAATGGACTGATAATAGAGTTAAGACAAGTGTCTTAGTTCATAAACAGACAATCTGATTCTAAACTGGGTAATGGTCAGATCTAGTTCATTAATATGAGGTTTTCAGAATGTTTCGATTTCAACGCATATATAGAATATTATTATATATCAAGCACTATATATCTACATATATACGATATAATTTTAATATATTCACGATACTTCCTATATAAGTTCACTTGAATATAGTTTAAAATTCCTTATCTGGACTGGAGAATAAAATCACCCAACTTTTTATAAATCCAGTTAACCAAGTGAGAAAAACTCGTGTTTTAGATAAAATCACGCTTCAAGCCTTGAAAAAGTTAACTTTGCCCATTTTATTCCAACATCAACCCATCGTCTCATTATAGAAATAGGTGTCTTCGACTTATAAAATGTTGTTCAAGTCTTGGTCTAGTATCAAAGACGGTGTCCTTGACAAATAAACACGCTTTAAGCCTTGTCATAAACAAACGCAAAAACAAAAAAAGAGAGTTTCACAACTTTGATCCATTGGATGATATTTGCGATATTAACTATACTTGATATCCAGCAGTAGCTAATACCACTTTAAAAACTTTGAAATCAGCTTTTTTTTAGCGTCATGGTAAAAAGTAAAGTATATATGAAATATTAAAACAGTATATCTGTCAAGATTGAGTGACAGTACCTGGGGAAAAAACCCTGTGTAAAATGAACAGAATTGAGAAATAGCACAGAATTCTGTTCTGGTTTTCTGTTCTATTGCAACAGATAACAGAAATAACTTTTTTTTCTTTTTCCGCTTTTGAATGAAATAATACTGTTCATACTGTTCTCCAACAACAGATCACAGAATACTTTACTCAAGTAAAAAAATAAAAAAATAACGATAATATGACCTTGATTTCCATTTTAGTAATATATCTTTTACCTTTTAAAATATGAGGACATAGACAACTCACTCCAAAATAAAACCAACTTGTTTTTTTGTGAAAAAGATGGTGATTTTGATTGTAAGTTCAATGCATAATACTACTAATAATCGTATTATTTAAAGTAATTGTCGAATAGCATATCACAACACGCAGTAAAACTGTCATTGCGATATATTGATAAACAAGAGGCAGAAATAGTTTGTGTAGAAAAATACATCCCTTTTATTGAATTTAGAATGCAAAAGGAAAAACGCTTGAATAAAGTTACCAAATATCTATATATCAAGATTTGTTGATATTTCGCCCTGTTTATACCACCAATATTATACACATATTTATAGCACCAAGCTTCTTTATTCATTAATCATCTGAAAATTTGCTCTTAAAAAAAAGAAGAGAATATCAGCGTATACAACATCTATTATTAATAGGTTAAAATAAGCCAAAAACCCTTCTTTGTTTTGTATGTGCATTTTTTTTCTAAAGTATATAAAAAGCAGCAGTTTTGTTCTCTTTTCTTTTTTTTTTTATTATAATTATTCCACATTACCTTCTCTTTCTTCCTATTTTTTTGTTAGTTTATCTGTAAACATTATCTCAATAAATGCTCCGTTGACTCTAAAAACTTAGCACTTTTCTGCTGGTACAAAAATCACGGACTTTTTTTATTTATTTGATACAAGCAACACTTCAGTCAGAAAAATCTTATTCTGATCTACTACAGCTTTCTTTTCTGCTTGTTGTGCACTATTTGGTAGTTGTATGTCTCCTCATTGCTTCGCCATTCGTATGCCACTTGGTCATTTCTTTTGGAATTGCAACTTCTATAAAGCCCTTCTCTCTTTGTAGTGGCTTTAGACTCGGTAAAGTCATTTATCTATATATATTCTGGAATGAAACTCGTAAATCTTTGTACACTAATAGTATTTCTTTGTTCTTTATATTAGGTATCTTTTATATCGGACTTGGTTTTTCTTCCTTTAACTTGAACTGCTTTTCTAGTTTATTTTCTTTTAGCTTCTAAATTTGTCTTCATATTGTAGCGTCACTATTTCAAATCAGCCAATCATATTTTTTATTTCTATTCCAAATTAGTATAAACAGCCCATCAAAATGCAATTCTTAACCCTCAGTTTCTTTGATCATTACTTTTATCCACATATCAAATACTCACTCTTATCCTTTTTTCATTTTTTAAAATAAACGTTGTTTTTTTTATAAACCTTTGACTTGAATTATTAATTACATAAATAACGTAACAAGCTATTCTTCTTATTAAATCACTTTTAAATAAGTAACGTAATATATAGCGAACAGAGTTATTATAAACATTTAATAATAAACATATTCAAATAATAACATTCTTGAACAAGATCCAAATTATTGAATTAACATAAAGTCTTTTATCTTCTTTTCTTCTATTCTTAACAATAAACCTTAACATTCATCTTAAATACTGCAATTCCAAACCGGAACAACCTTTTATTTTACTCATACAAACTCAGCTACTGTAAAGCCAGTCGCTACAATATAATACTACTGGTTTTACAGTTCAATTTAGATAAAAAAATAATTTTTTGGTGAAACGGGTGATCTAATTTAGTGAAAATGAATAACAGTCATTAGTGAAAATTGGAAGTCAATTTGGCACAAACCAGGAATCATATTAGTACAAATGGGAAGTCAATTTGGCGCAAATCAACTTCCTATTTGGTTAAAAATTAGCCTCAAATTAGCGCTAAAATTATATGTGTAAATCAGTTGTTTTATTTGATATAAAGATGTATCATTTTTTTAATTCACAAAATTCCCTCTCATTCACAAGATTTTGTGAACCACCGAACT
>VCJJ01002085.1:65273-75602 GCA_024139415.1 Backusella tarrabulga
AAACATCATATTAAATGCAGCTTCTATTGCTTTATCTTGATATAACCAGAATACACCGAAATTAATGTATTTTCCGCCGAGACAACGTGCCAATATATTAAAACATGCAGCTATTCCTTTATATCTTTTTATATAAAAAAAGTAAGTATTTGTTTTAAAACGCTAAATAAGGCCACGCTTACTTTGAAGGGTATTTTTGATTTTCATCTGTAATATGTAAATTGATCACGCGTTGACCTATAATAGAGTTGAGATGGCATACACATAAATGAAAACCCCCAATATTTACCAAAAGTATTTATGATTTGACTAGCATCACGAAACAAAAGCACGCCCTGAGGAGAAGATACGTCCATATTTAATCTTTGATTTTTGTTGTGTACAAATTCACCAAAGAATTTTAATAAAACGACCGTTTCTGGATGAGACGACAATGCTTCAAGCCCACGTTTCAAGACGGACATGTAGTTTGGATAAAACCATTTTAAAAACAATTGAAAGTGTCGACGCGTTACGATGCCTTGGATGAATGCTCTAAGGTCTCTAAACACATCTAAAAGTGCACCCTAATCATTCCATGTCAACATTTCACTTATTTCTGTACTTTGTTGATTTTACCTGTGATTGTTGGAATTCTTCAATTGTATCGAGTGAATTTAAATTCTGTAACCGTAACTCGAAAGGTTTCATAAAATCATTAAATTCAGACTCACAATCTTCCTCATCTGCAAATAGAATCTTGCACAGAATCTGATAATACAAAACGCGACTTTTTCGGTGCTTATCACTAAACAAACTAAATTCATTGGAGAGATGGTTCTGCATAATCAGCTGGGTACTTTCGATCTTTCGAATGTTGCGTAACGCACTGTAACCAGACGCCAGGTCATCAAAGAGCTCAAGCGATCGTTTGATCACCAACACACTTTCTCCCCAACATTGAAGATTGGTGATACTATATTTTGTTTAGTGATCCACATCTCGTATAAACGAAGAAACTTACATTTTACGCATGATTAAATTCAACATATCCGTTTGCCCCTCAATACCAAATACCTCATTTGGTTTAATGTAAACGGCTTCTGCATTGGGCTCGCCCAAATAAGATCTTCTATATTGGGAAAAGAAATAAACAATACTTGCATCCATCTTTTCTGAAAGGAACAAGGAGCTGTGTTGTTGTAAGCTTTGATTGATTTCTAAAAGTTGGATGACCTTTGTGATCAACTCTCCATCAGCAGAATCACAATCGTCCGAATTAAGATAGGGCTAGAGATAGTTTAATGCTATAGTCGTATTCTGATATATAAACTTACTGGTCTATTTCCAATAAATACAGCCATGGTATAAACAAGCCATGAAAACCTTGCCTCAAACAAAGGAAACGCCTCCTTTAATGCATTTTCGTTTGCCTGATGAATCAATTCCTGGTAATGATTTGCAATTGGATCAAATATCTCGACAAGTGCAGTGCTTGACTTTTCGTATTTGCAGCGTGCAATTTGGCCCAACATATTTAATGATTCAAGTAAAGATTCCTCATCATCCAAAGGATCTAATATAGAGGGTTTTATATATATACTCTTCTTTATTCCCATTCTTTCTTACCATCCAACATCTCTTCAATCATCGCGGGCACTCTCTCTATATAATTCGATATAAACGTCCTTGTCAATCCCACCGTAATATCCTCCAATTTCACTACCACCTCCGGCTCCAACTGCTGCAAATACTGCATATTCTGTACAATCTTTGACCAAAACGACAATAAATAAAAGCATGGTGTCCAGCACGATTCAAACGCATTCTGTGTAAACTGGGCAATCAGTGTCATCCATTCCATGTGTGTTTCCATGGGCGTGGCCAAAAGCACCCGGAATCGTTGCAAGAGTCGACAAAAATGATTGAAGCAATCCGAGTCCGACATGTGCACGGAGCTCAGGATGATGTTTTGGATGCCTTGCATCATATTATCAATGTAGCGCGTGCGTGCCTGTTCGTTTGAAAAGAGTGCCTTGCGTGTCGAGCCTAGCTGGACGAGGCATTCCATGACTTTTGCAGCCTGTGGCGGGTTGAAAGCATGGTAGCATTTGAAAAAGGTGGAAAGAAAGTTGTCATTTTCATACATGTTTCTCCAACCAAGTGGTACCTTGTTTTTTGGATTTAATCAATGCAACTTGTTTACTATGTCACTCTCTCTTTCTCTTTTACCTGTACTACGCCACTATCCTCTCCCGCTTCATCCATGCTTGTTCCTGCAAAATCATATGACAGGCAACGTAAAACCAAATTCAATGTGGCATCCTTTGTTCTATTTCCTTGGTCGGGTTTATCGAAATGCATGTTTTGTAAAAGTAAATTGTTTAAAATGGTATATGCGTCATTGAATATGTGTAATAACTGTGTATCTCGAAGACCAGCCGCTAACAATAAAAACGAAACAAGAGTATAAGTGCTTGCTATTAGAGGAGGATAAATGAAATAATCATTTTACCTGCTTTTCTAAATTTTGCAGAGTATTTGGGTATTGTTGAAGTGTTCATATCTTGTATAAGAACACCTAGTATCTGCAATCCCACTATTCTATGCTCAGCAGAAGTCTATATCACCTTTCAGTTTAGTGTTTTCGATATCATTATTATTTTAATGATAATAACCTGTATGAATTGATCCATGTCTTTATACACATTTTGGTATTCTTCTAAATCGACCCAACCCAACCGAGTTACCAATGTAAACACACCTGCCAATTGTATGATAACAAAGAGTTGTAAATCAGGGTGAAGATAAGCATATTCTAGCAGAAATGTGCCTAAAAACATTGATTTTTTTTTAGCTTTCAATCCCTTTTTATGTCGCGTTTCTTATATATCAATCTTTACGAAGTTGGATTTTTGTTTCTCTTTCAAAAAGTGTAAACTGGGACAAGACGAGCTGTTTTAGACGAGAAAAACAAAACATTTGTACATAAGGACTTGGCGAGGTCTCTAGAAGAATACGCAAGGCATTTGCAGAATCTGTGGGACTTGTGATTGCAAAAGAGAAGGGTATACTGTCATCCATAGTCGAGGTTGGTGCTGCGCTGGAAAAGATGGGGAAACTTTGTTCCAAGATATTTTGAACGCCTTCATCGCTACTTTTGGGATTATAAAGCTGTTCACATAAAGACGTGAAGTAACTTATTCTCTCATCTTGCTGAGACATGATTTTGTTTGGTTTTTGAAAGAAAAAAGTGAGTTTGTGTTGAAAATATACGCTCTGTCTTTTTTTCAAAAAATCAAAAAATTATCGCGTGACCTATTTTTCCCAGTTTTTTAAATTTTGAGCCAAAAGGCTTTTAAAAGGGTTTATAAAAAGAGAGAAAAAGGTGGACTACAAGTACACAAACTGTCAATCAAAATGTTTATACTTCATTATTACTAAAATAAAACTCCATTTCTGTGTGGGAAAACGGTCCTTTTTTTGAGTTTCCGTCATATTTTTTGATATGTCAACTTGACAAGCCAATGTAAAGTATATACTGTCAGAACTAATTAGCATTTTATTCCAATGAATTATCATGTACTTTTCAACGATTCATGTGAAGTTAGCTTCATTAAACTTAACGGCTACTTATGCCTCAAATAATGATAAACTATGCATCAATGAACAAATACATGATAGAATTTGCGTGAAAGAGTGTTTTGGCAACTTGTCTGCTTAGCTTTATTGATTTTTGGTTTTCGCCTTAATAACAATGGTAAAGAGATAAAAAGAAAGGAAAAAAAGTGATCATTTTAAACTCTTTTATATTATTGCTGACAAAAGGCGTACAGGTCTTATGACCAGAGTTTTTTCATCTAATTCTTCCTTTACTTTTTCCTTTTTGCATGACAAATATGAGATCTTATTCAATAATAACTTTAATATCGCGTTTTTTTCTTGTGCAATTGGGATATACCAAAATGAGACATCATCTTGCTGATATCAATCTCATTTACTTTTCAATGAAAAATAAAGTTTAAAATACATGATTGGTCCCTTTTACGTTATCTTTTATCATCTTATCTCTCTTTTTCTTTTTCTACAAAAATACCCTCTTTTTTTATAAACTTTTATATACAAAAAAGAAAAAAAGAAATACTCCTATTTGCTGCTATCCTTTATCTTATCACTGATCTTTATGATTGGACCCTGCACAACAGTAGAAAAACGATGCAGCGGATGTTTAAAAAACTTCCCCTTTTTCAACAAAAAAATATGTTCGGGAAAAAAAAGGACATTTTCACTTTTTCGTTCATTTTACATCATGCTTCAACATTTTCCCATTATTTTTATAACTAAATAGTGTGTTATTTTAATTTATATATACAAACAAAATGGCTTGGCTTTTAATAAATAAACAACACTTTTGTTTTGTAATAATAAAGATGAAAAAGTTGTAAAATAACCTTTTCTCTTGATCCCAAAATAGTAAATGATGATTATTGATAATAGCCAATGAGATAAAAGAATAGGGAAAAGCTTATGAGTAAGAATATGATAATCAAAAAAACCCTAATTAAGATGATGTTGTGAAAAAAAAATAGACTCACCCTTTTGTTGATGTTTATTATGAATAGATGTTTTTTAAAGATTTTTTTTATCTCTTATTATATTATTAAAAAGTTCCATATATATATATACAGATGTGATGTTTTTAATAAAAGGAAATATAGTCATTGTTCATCAAATAAATGGTATATTGACGCGTCAAATCCCTTTCTTCTTTACACCCTGTTATAATCCAGGTGCAACCAAAAAAGAAAAGGCGATAATTCGCACGGACGCATATAACAAAACGTGTGTGCGTGAGAGTATAGCATCACATCTTTTTTTAGAGCAAGAGACAGAGAACGAGAGTATGGCAGAGGTGGTCGACGTCATTTAAAGCGGACTGTTTAATTTAATATTCAGAAGCATATTTATATGCTTTAAGGTTTAGAAAAAGTAGATTGTATTTTCTCTCTTTCTCTCCTTCTCCTTTTTCAATAAATCAATAAAATATGTCAAACTCTCAACAAAAGCGTAAATATCTTATACATCATGTCAAAAGTTATAATGCGGGATATTTATGTGTCTGTATTTCTTAGCTCTTCCTTTCGGTTACCAATTCTTGGCTGGTGCCATTGCCGGTGTATCAGAAATCTTGGTGATGTATCCTTTGGATGGTAAAGTATTTGGCGTTTTTTAACAGGTCACATGTTGGTGTACATTTTAAGCTAAACAAATATAATAGTTGTCAAGACTAGAGCTCAAATCAGTACCGGTGCCAACACAGGTATCGTCAGCACCATTTCCAACATGATTAAAACCGAAGGGTAAGAATACAAAAAATAAAATAAAAAAAATAAAAATTATAATGACCGACTGGGAGGAGAGAAGCGAGAAAAAAGAGGATTGTGAGTCATAAATAATAAACAAATCATATTCACAATACTTTTTTTTTAATATACAGTGCTGGTTCCCTATACCGTGGTATCTTGCCACCCATCATGGTAGAAGCACCTAAGCGTGCTACAAAATTTGCCGCCAATGAGCAATATACCGTCCTTTACAAAAAGGTCCTTGGTTTCGATAAGGTCACTCAAGGTTTGTCCATCTTGACTGGTGTAAGTGCTGGTATCACCGAAGCTTTCTTGATTGTGCCTTTCGAATTGGTCAAGGTTAGAATGCAGGACAAGGCTAATGTAAGTATATTATCTTTCCTGTTGATGCGCATGTGCCTAATATATTACTCTTGGTAAAATAGCTTGGTAAATACAATGGTACCACTGATACCTTCAGAAAGATCATTGCTGCCGAAGGTAGCATGGCTTTGTTCAACGGTTTGGAAGCTACCATGTGGCGTCATGCTATCTGGAATGGTGCTTACTTTGGTTTGATCTTTAAGGTCAAGGAACTTATGCCAAAGGCTAAGGTAATTTTTTTGTGTATTTTTTTAAAAAAAAAAACGAAAATGAAAATGAAAATTGATCCGACTTTTATTTTTACTTACACGTGTAATCACAGGATCCTAACCAACAACGTGTCACTAACTTTGCCGCTGGTACTGTCGGTGGTATGGTTGCTACTTTCTTCAACACACCTTTCGATGTTGTAAAGACACGTATTCAGAGTTACAATGGCGTTGGCCCCAAGAAATACAATTGGACTTTGCCTTCATTGGCACTCGTTGTCAAGGAAGAAAGGTAAGGAGGACAAGAAAAAAAACCCTCTTTTGTGGAATTGATTCATTAACTCGCTTTCTTTTGTATTTAGTGTTGCATCCTTATATAGAGGTTTCTTGCCTAAGGTCTTGAGATTGGGCCCTGGGTAAGTCTTATTTGTTTGTTATTGTTATATATATAACAAGAAAGGGGTAAAGGGGCAAAGGGGCAAAGGTATATTAACTGTTATTATATTAGTGGTGGTATTCTTTTGGTTGTCTTTGAGACAGTATCTGGATTCATCAGAAAGAACATCTTGAAGGAAGAGTAAATTATTTGGAATCAGCATATCGAATATCATAAAAAAAGGGACTTTTGGGTTTGAAACGTCTGTAATTAATAAAATTATGTAAATTACAAATGTGGGGTATCCGTTTTCGTTATAGTCAACACGTGATATAACAAACTAATGGTTTTTTTGGGCAGTGATTATATCTTTCTCGTTAAGGATTCTTTTTCGTTTAAAAAATTGGACGTTTATATATGCAAACTGAAAAGGAGAAGCAACAACATGTTTGCTTTACCCCCTTTTTTTTGTTAGCTGTTGTTTCCGTCAATTAGCGACATCCGTTTGTTTTACTACATCAATTAGAGCCCCGTTTAGTTCCGCCCGAGTCTGTACTTTCATTACATGTCATAGACAGCTTAAGGAATAACTTCCTTAATCAATATATATATCTATCACGTACACTCATTTATACCGTTTGAATTATCGAACGATGGACTCATTTTACCTATACTTCTTTCTTTCATATTGAATATAAGGTTAAATAAAAATAAATCTTTACTCCCGATCTTATAACAGCGATCGCCACAAAGGAATTAAATTACCTAATCCAACCTTAATCCTGGATCTCATTCCGAGTTGTATCTCACTGAAGCAACCGTTCATTATCGAGAAAAAGTAAACCATATCAAAAAGGGACTAAGTTTATCCAAAGGATGTTCAAGTTCACTGTTTATAAATATATTTTAACATCCTCTGGAACAGGTCATCATAAATGGTGGGAACACTGTCTCTGGTTTTAGTCTTGTTTTTTTTGCAATACACTTTGAAAGAGTTGGATTGTTTGAGAATCCAGCCTAAATTAGATGATAAATCTCAACTAAAGCTGAATATTGTCGTGCATTATATAAACTAATGACTTTGTATAAATGCGCATTGTATTCTATGGTCACATTAAGTGATAATCAAACTATATAGTGTATACAGACTTTGAAATCAACACTGCAAAAGATGACAATCTTAACTTTGAATTCACAATATATCTCACTTCTTTGAGCATCATAAAATAAACCATTTCATATACTAGTTTAATTTTAAACAACAAGATTTTATGAGTGAAATCAGCCAATTGTTATTAAAATACACACCTTCATTAATTAATTAAATGGTAAAAACATAAATTTTCCAAGTAGTTTATTCATGAATAAAATGCAAAAAACGTTGATGGGTAATTTAATTAAGAGAAAAAAAATCAGGCACCATTTAGACGAGCCTCTTTGGAGAATAAGGCATGGAAAAACCCTTTAAATTGGTTCAACACACCCAATTTTTTTGCTGCTGCTGCTGTTGCCACTAATTTCTCCTGCTCCAGTTTTTTTGACATTTCATTACAAGGCGCCACTCTAGCCTTCTTTACAAACAAACGTGTAAAAAATGATATTTTCTTACGATTATACTCTGCTGATTCTTTCAATGTGGAATGCAATGAATAACCATCCACCTCCATTTTCTTTTTTGTCGACGATATCAGAGTAAGTTCGGATGATGGGGATGAGAGGGCCGCTACTGGTGATAGCCAAGGATGAGAGAGGCATTCTTTGGCAGTGATTCGGTCCCTTGGATCTTTACAAAGCAACCTTCTAATAAGATCGGCTGCATCTTTTGTCACAGTGGGTGGAATGACAAAGACTCCTTTGCTGATTTTTTGGAATAGTCGTGGCATTTCATCGCTTTGGAACGGTAATGAGCCTGTCAGCATGGCATACAGAATGACTCCACAGCTCCATAGATCGACAGGTGGTCCTCTGTATGGGGTAGCTGTTACCATCTCAGGGGATGCATAGAATGGGCTTCCGCAATATGTACTTAGTACTTGATGCTGCTCTTGAACTAGGTTTCCAAATCCAAAATCGCATAATTTAATACATTGTGTTCTATCAATTAACACTATAACATAGAAACAATGTGTTAATATAGAGCGCTTTATCTTCTCTCCTTCTCTGTTTTTATACCATTTTCAGGTTTAAGATCTCTGTGAACAATGTTGTTCTATATAATTATTGGGGTTAATTATATTTACTCTACTATCTACACCCCAATCAAATCCTTCACTTACTTTATGGATATATTCGACAGCTTCAATTATTTCTCTAAACCACCTACGAGCTGTAGGCTCTGCCAAACCTTTGGACTGTTTGATTTTATCAAACAATTCCCCACCTTCGATATATTCCATGACTATATGAGTGGCTCCATCTTCTGTCATAACATCATATACGTCTACTATGTTTTTGTGCCTTAATCCTCTTGCAAACGCCTCACATATTGTTTGTTCTCGTTTCGCATGCTGTTTCTGCTCTCCTGATTTAAACTTTGTTTTATCCACCACCTTTACTGCATACTAACAACAAATAAAAAGAGCAATTTTCTTTTAAAGGTATGGAATAAATATTGACTTGATTGTTTATATATATCTGTATATATATATACATCTGTCTATTTTTGTTTATTTATTTAACGAGATTCTGGTACCTGCTTTGCATGTTTCCGATCTTCAGCAAGATACACTTTTCCAAAATTTCCTTTTCCCAATGTATAAAGCTTTTCGTAGCGTGTGCTAAATGTATCTAATGATCTTGGCTTTACCTAAATACAAAGTAAATATGTAATTTGTATTTATTAAAAAAAGGAGAAAATACCTCGTTTAATCTATCCATTATGTACAATAAGAGACAAAGAAAGTAAAAAAGCAATCATTCGGAAACTTTTATTATATTTACTTCTTTTTGGCCTGCATCGAAATTTCATTTTCAAGACACCCTTTCTAAAAAAATTCTTTACTGATTTTCTTTCTCTTATTATAAAAGTCGTAATGGATTAAAAATTAAATTGCTAAGAATGCTCAGTCACTTTTGATTATACTTCATCCATCCATTATTTCTCTTTATTTTTCCCGCCTTTATTCACCTTTTTCACCCCCTAAAACTTTAATAAAAAAAAGAAAAATTATTTTTGACCTGCTTTTACTCAATTCGATTTTTTTGTTAAGAATTCCGGACGGTATAGATATATTTATTTATTTATTCTGCAAGAGGATATTTAGGACGAATATCGACAGGAATACCTGCATCATCAATACGCTGTAAAGCATCCTTTGTATCATTATTAAGAACACCATATGTCTTTACAAAATCAACAACAGCCTGCTTATCACCATCACCTTGAAGCACCAAAATATCGTGGGTCAAATCAGAAACAGCCGATCTAACCTTTTCAAAATCAACGCTATACAACTTGGTGGTTTGATCATATTTAAAGCCACCCTTTTCAACAAGGTAGTTTAATTGGATAGCTTGTCCTAATCCATGAGCTTCTTGAATACCAAATCTAATGGATCTAAATGCAGATGCCAAGAAAGTCACCCAGAATTCCTTTTGAGTGACGTTATCAATGGTGCCACGATCGATAAACAAATCAGTAGCAAACAAGGCAGCAATATCAGCCTTGGCCTCTTCCATTGCAGAATGTAATTCCTGAAGCTTGGAACGTACAGTGTCACCAGCGAGTGTATGATGAGGTCCACAACTATGAAGGCACTCATGAAGCAAGACATGAGTGGTAAAGGCATCTTTGGTGAGATATTGAAGCTGATCGTCTGCTAGGACCTGTTGAGCAATAGGGACCAATACATTGACAAACTTGCCTTCCTGTACATTCTTGATGAGTACAAGTTTAGAGCCGCCCTTTTTGATAGCCTCTTCATCGTTGGGAAGGTTATAAGCGGCGGTCATGGGAACCTATTATAAATGTACATTTTTTAGAAAAAAAAAAAAGGGAGCTGGGTTTTTCTCACGAAATTTCCATTTTTTTTTTTTT
>VCJJ01002085.1:75612-92678 GCA_024139415.1 Backusella tarrabulga
TCTCTCTCTCTCTCTCTCTCTTTATGATAATAAATATTAAACTTACAGCAACATCACCAGCAGCATAAAGCTGATTAACTACAACGATAGGAGGAACGGTGAGATCACTATTGCGATATTTATCGGGAACAGGCAAACGGTCTTCAACAAATTGAAGATCAGAAAATTTCTCCAACAAGCGCGAAGACTCTTCATCGCGTACATGAATATAGAATTCAAAAGCACTCTTGAAGGTGAAAAGACCATCAGTGTATTGTTCATAAGGACCAACCGTAATCTCTAAGTTGTTGAATTTACCAAGACGCAACCAATCCAACTCAGAGTCGAGATATTCATTGGATTCGAAAGATGCAGCACGTGATAGTAAAAACTCTTCAATACGTGTACCCTTTTCGTTACTTATTGGCTTTTCGACCTTTTTCAATTCTTCAGCAGCTTCGCGGATATGGGTAGCTGCTGGTGATAGAAGATCAGCATAAGCTTCAGAGTAAGGGACGGATTCGAGTCCATTGTCCTTGGAACGGCGAATAATGGTGTAATAGCTCTTGGCATTCTTTTGTTCAGCTTCTGGCAAAGATGATACCCAACTTTCAAACTCTTCTTTTGTCATATCCTCAGGGTAAAAGTTGCCTCCTTCAGGACGACTAGGGACACCGTCAATAAAAGGAACATTGTCATCTTCGCGAGCCTTTTGTTTTTTGCATAAAACAGAAAAAACGGGTTGAGCATCACTTTTCTTTCTCTCTCTTTTTTTTAAAAAAATAGATATATCTTACCCATGGTCCTTTATATATTTCAAACAAGGTACACAACTCTTTATTTCCTTCGCTATGCAACTTCTTTGATAGGGCTTCGTTGCCGGACCAAGCCTGTCTCATATAAAGCTGATCAAGATACTTGCCTGCTTGTACCAACTTTTTCAAGGCATTCTGTTCGTGAACACACAAATGGGATAAATCAGCGGTACATTCGAATAATGCAAAGCGCGAAAGACGACTTGAAAGCGACCGAATCTGACCAGACATGTTTTTTTTATCTTAATAAAAAGTAAAGAAATATGGAAAAGAAAAGAGAAGAAAAAAATTAGCGTGTTTCGATTTTTATGAGAACAACATTATCCAATCGAAATGTGGGAAAAAAAGTGTTTAAATCGGAGGTAACAAGTTGCTATAAAAGTAAAAATGTGGCCTTTTTGGTTGTATTTTCTTTTTCAAAAAAAAATGGGGAAGGCAACAAAACTAGTTGGATCAATATGTTTTATATTAAGAGTACAAGTATGTATATAAGATATAGTAAATTAGAGTCTTAGTTCTTTTCAGCATGTGCCTTTGGTTATATGTTGGTGTTAAAGATGTTTAAATTTGATATCGTATAAAAATCTGAACAAAAAAAACAGATTTAAAAAAGGTAGAAAGAAAAAGTGTATCTGTTAAACTGTATACATATTTTTTGAACACCAAAAATAGAATATCAACCAAACTTAATTTCTGGTAATAATGAAGTGCTAAATACAAAAAAAAAAGTAATAATGAAGTGCAACAATTTCTTGGGGAAATCAGCCAATCTATTGTTATCAAAACAAATATATAGATAGTTTTTTTCTGATAAATATTACGATGTTGTGTTCGTAAGGGTTGAGTTTGATCTAAATGTTTAAAAAGAAAGGTTGGTTCAGCACAAAAAATGGGCATCCTGTTCATTTCATTTCCCAACAGCCGTAGAGAATTAAGCAACATTTATATATTGATTGTATTAAAGGAAGCAACGTTATCATAACGTAAACCTTTTTATATGATAAGTCACAAAAACTTTCTTCTTTATGCTATCTATTGAATTTATAATGGCTAAACGAGATCAAGATGATAAGCTTTCTGAGAGTTATAACAGCAGCTTTAGGAGACCTAAATGGGTTTCTGACCTAATGCATTAATTTTTTTATATTACGATAGATCATCTTTAACAACAGAACCCTTAATTACAAATAATACTTTTCTCCAATGTTAGTAAAAATGAAAACAAAAGGATTATTTTTTACTATTTGACAAAAATCCAAGACTTTGGATGATTTTACTTCATCTTTTAACCATCAAGAACCCCATTGTAGAGTTGAGTGAACCCATAGTCTTATTTACATCATGCATTCAATAACGTTAAAATCATATCCCTTACGGTTGTATGTGTGTATTTAAATATATATGTATATGTATATATAGACCTACCATAAAAGTACTTTGTATTCAAAAATAAATAGTGTATATATGTATATAACCATCTATATACGATTGCTCTCCTATCAAACTACCGAGGCGTTCTCCCTAATTTTTAAAACCATACTCGATAAACATGGAGGTTATTTAAAAAGTTATATATCTTCAATATAGATGAATTATGTGGAGTAGTTAGTGTCACGCCTTTGTATTTCTTGGGTCATTAACGTCATGATACTAAAGCATGTCGTATTTTTTATTGGATTTACTTTAACATGACATTACGAATAAAATTACTTCACACCCTTGCTCTTTGATATGGAGGTAGTTAAACGTAGAAATAAACTGTATATCATCTATTTACTTTACGTCAAATGCAATTGTGAAGCAGCTATGTTTTGGAAAGAAAGCAAAAGGCTTTACCATTTATATGAGAGGGGGCGAGGGAAAGAACAAGTGTATGTTATGGTTTTTATTTACAATAAAAGAATAAATATGTGTTTAAATTACAAAAGGTATTAACTTATTTTATAAATACCTACTAAATTTCGTGTTAAACCACTAGCTACCTTCTTTTTATCGTTGTGTAAAAACAAAAGTATTTTTGACGAATAATAATCAAACTGAAATATAATCTTTAACGGGGTATATACTGCACTCCTTTATTTGCCTCTTTTACCTCCTTGAGTTTATTTTCCTTTACTTGATATTCCCGCCTTTGATATAAAACTTCTTTATTATCATCATAAGCAATCAAGTAAATCAATGTAATTCTATCAAAAATAACCAAACGCGATTATTCATCGTAATCTTGATTGTGTTGAAAACAGCCTTAACTTCTAGAAGATTTGTGTTCAAGTGTGCGATTATAATAACTGCATTGAACCTGTCAATGGTCGATCCATTTCATAATAAAAGTTGTCAAGTTACTATTTTTATCTTAAAACAAAGATAGATCACAGGAGTCATTTTTTTTAATCCCAGTAATATTAACGCCTTAGAAAACGTTTAATAAAACAAAGTAGAGTGTAAAGATACTCTTTTTATTCATAAAAAACAAGACGTTTTTTGTTGCATTTTATCAACCCATAGTGCATTTAATGCTATCATTTCTGGTTGCTTTCAATCTATTGAAATCCTATAAAATAGGTGTCTATTTTGCTTTCTCCTTTTAGTCGAATAAATGGCTTCTACATCCTCCTCTCCAAACCCCCTGCTCTGGCCCCCTTTTTAAGCATCTAGTGCTTTTTGTTTACAAACATTCAGATTGTGCTTGGACCGCAAAAGTAGTCCGTTACCCAAAAAAATACCTCCTTATGATTCACAAAGTCCTAATTTTTTAGAATATTTCGATCGCTCACCTTTGATGGGTTATTTATAAAGTTTTATGTATATCACATAATTACTTTCCAAATAAAATCTGATCGTTGTAATATAATCGATTCGAAATCTCCATATTTATGTCTGATACAGCTTCCTTGCATTAAATTTGTGACAATTTAATACAAAAATGCTTTATTATATAATTTTAACTTAATTCCTTCCAATTAGAAAAAAAAACTTTGATTCACTTGCAGGACTTGGAGATAACTCCAAATATGTATGTCCATAATTTCGATAGGTCATAGAAAGGAAAAATGAGTTACCATTCAAGTTGTTTTTAACTTCTTTTGGAAGGCATGGTCCTGCTGATCGCTGCATGTTTGGATCAGACATTGTATCAAAATATTTGACTATTTTATACATATGATCATAAGAGGCATTGCTATGAGGTTCTAACCTTATCGGTCCGTGATGACACTCATTGTGAACAAATATAATTGTAACTGAGTTAACTATTAAAAATACATGCGATTAATAATGAAGCATTGCATCGAAGGAGGCTGGCTGAGCGTGCTAAGTAATATTCCAAATTTTAACATTACAAAAAAAAAGATAAACAGGAAGAATTAAAAAAATACAATTAATAAATCAATCGGACATTCATGATAATTGGCCATCATACCATTTTGTTTTAAAGTGAAGTTACCTACAGTCATGTCAGACCAGGTATATTCGGCGCTCAGGTTAGTCGCGGTGATTTCGATATTAATGGCCTTTTTTTGAAAAACAAAAAAAAGGCAAACCTCTTCATGCATCATGAATCACATTGCGCATAAAGTTTTTGACGTCATGTGCTGTGAACAATAAAAAGAGGCTATTCCTTTCTTATAACAGTTTTCTGGAAAGACAAACCACCATATCCAAATTGAACTGCCCGAGCGCCGAAAGACTCAAGTAAAAGAATATTATGGTCTCGGCAAAATTTCGGCATTCGTGCTTTCTTGAAATGGCGCTGAAATATCCATTCTCCTTTTACTTCCGGCTACATCTCCGATGGCTCAAGAAATTTTTTTATGTTTTTAATAAAACCATCTTCAATCCAAAACATCTCCACTCGTATTCAATCGCGCAAATAAATAACAATCTTTGGCTTACTATGCTGCGGTTTTCTTATCTTATTTTTGGGTCGGTAAAATATTCTGCTAAACACTTAATAAGGATAAATATCCAAATCAGCTGTGTCATCCAAAACATGCAATATCTGAAAAGTAAGCAAAATGAGTTTTAAATTAATGAACTTTGCTGACTACACACCTTCAGGATATTTTAAAAAATCGATAAGTTTGATATCTGATACAACATTTTGTGTTACTAGTTGTAACGCTGTATTAAATATTATACTTTCTTGGGTCTTTTAACCGAAGCACTAAAAGACCCTTCTTTTACTTACTTGTTTGTATTTGGAGAACAAAGCGTACAAACACGCAATAAACAGGACGTACATTGTGTAAATGCCCTCACTTTTAGTGATATAATCGAATCAGACTGGAAATTTGACAGAATATCTGTGGTAGTCTGACATTATTACCATACTACTTTAAATTCTAATGGATGTATTAAACTATTAAATGACAAAATCCTGTTTAAAATAGCGCTACTTCAAGTAAACTATCTATCGATCATAATTCTCTTTGCTTTTTTTTGACAGGATTCCAAAATAGCCTATTAAAAATTTTCACAATCCTATTTTTTTTGTTGAATTTATAGAACTCTGACCTTAAAAATAATATTCTCCATAAAAAATACCTTAGATTAAAAAAACACGATTTCTTTGCCAAGAGATAAGTTAATTGTTTGTATAGTTTTTCTGCTATTATCTTAACCAAAATAGGATAAATTTACCGTTAAAAGTTTTAGCTATTATGACCTGAAATATCAGATGAAAGAGAAAAGAATGTTCCTGAAAACCGGAATATACCAAGGGTTCATCAAAAAATCCAGTAACTTTCATATACTAAAAGATAATAACTAAAATTAATATGACAGGTGTAATTATATCTAATAAAATATAATCAATAGATATCTAGAAAGTGTTGACCTTTTTTTAATTTTCACAAGAACTAGTTGATATTGCATAAACGCTTTATTATGACGATGAAAAAAACCAATTGACGCCAAAAATGAATATTCCGAATCTTTATTTGTTATTACTGTGGGAGTTCTTTCAGATTCCCTTTTCATATTAGTAGTGTTGTTATTGTATCAGGAGAAACTTACTAGATGGTTGGATAAAGGAACTGAACAAATTAGGTACTGTAAACAGCGTCTAGAAGCGCCTTTACGGGTGAAAGTGATCTCGGATCACCATGTAAAAAATTTAATAAGAAACCAATTTATTTGTTTTGAGGTTACTCTGTTTTTGTTTATAAAGTAATAAACGCCTTCAAATTCAATGTTATACACGTTAGGTACTACTTTACTGAGTAAAAATGAAAACAAAAATAAAAAAAAAAATATGGGGCCTGCAATGAGATCGTCAAGTAAACACGGATTGTCGCAGTAAATTCATTGGAGTTCCATGTGTTACTAATGTAGAATTGTTTTGATAATCACTATCAAAAGACACAGCCCGGTGTACTTTTATGGATAGAAAACAATACATAAAGTCGGCAGAAAGACTGGGGTAATTTATTATGTGTAATCCAGCGCGTGGTTACTACAACAAAACAATGAACTGAAACAAAAAATTAAAAAAAAAGTCAAATAAGCCTTTTATTCAAAGAAAACAATACAACACCCATAACATATGAAAACCCAAATAAGTACTCTCGTGAAACCAAAGGGTGATCCCAGTTTACTTATGGACCGGTTACCTTATTGTGGCCGTCATAATATTCAATTTCAATGAGACGAGTTTTATTTTTATTTTTTCCTTTTCCTAATCACGCAGTCGATATCGGCACTCTATCCTCTGCTAATATAAATGATGTTCTCAGGTACATTTATAAAATTTCTTTTATTTTCGCCTGCCTCTTTGTTTGTTTGTTTTTAACCCTTCCTTTGCTGAGTAAATTTGAGATGTATGTTTACAAATATAAGTTTTATGACAAATCAACTTGGTCAAAGCATTTTGCATTCTCGGATATTCACGCGCGAAATGCGCAGCCTGCATAGGTCCCTTTTTCCCCCAAAATAACTAAGATTATAAACCAAATGAATCAATCGAATCTGCAAATTGCCAAGATAAATTTATTAATAAATATGACCCGCATAGCAAACGAAAAACTCGGAGGTGTTCCTTAATAAAAGAGCTTTTTTGTTCAAAGATCGGCTTGGCCTATTGTTACACTAAAGCGTTATTTCTTGGCTCTATGGAAAACCCCAGAAAACCGAGGGATATGTATGAGTACCTGCTATAAAAGAGTATGTGAGGGATAATTTAGTTTTAATAAAAGGTACCATGTAGTATTTATCCTAATAACAAGACCAATGGATGATCTTGTTATGAATTCTTCATGATAGCGATTGGTTCTAAGGTCATGCCAAGTAATAATGACGAAGTGAATATTGCAAGTTACCTAGGCTTGTTTTTGTTTACGTTTTTTTATTTTTAAAGAAAAAAACTAAATTAGGATGATTGCGATTGTAAGACCATTGTGCCTCACAAAATAAATGTTCATATCACAGAAAAAGACGTAAAGTTGATGTACTTGATGGGTAACCCATAAAATAAATATACCGTGATGTACAAACCCAACGTTTACCAAATTGCTGGTTTCTTTTACGATTTAAAATAAATACCTCAACTTTCCTGTGAAAAAAAAACTAAATGTCTTTTAACTCTATTTCAACGAATTGCATGGAACAAACTCGAAGAGTATTCATCCATTCCGATTTTTCATAAAAGGAAAGTAGAGATTACGTTTAACTTAGTGCTACAGTCGCGTGCGTTTCCATATATGGAGTTTTTTTTGCAAAACTAAAAATATAGCTATCCTTATTTTGACAGGTGATGTAAGCTGAATCTTTGGGGCTTTGGTACAAAGATTCTAGCCGCAGTGGTACAACATCTTGGAAGCGCATCGAAAAGGAAACGAGTTGGCAATCATACCATCTAAGTAGAATTATCCAATATATTGTAATAATTACTTAAATACCTATCTTCATGGATAGCACTGGGATTAGAATATACAAGTTTTTTCGTAAAAAACACCTTACAACAAGAGCGACATTGGGAATGATAACAACTTTTGTTATCTACTCAGTGAGCAAAGTAAAAATAAAATGACGACAAGAAAAAAAACTTGCAGATCTTTGATACAAACACAAATGGAAGTGAGTCCCGACATGTCGAGTGGTGTCGTGTGACTTCCAGACCGATCTATCTTTCATAATTAGCACCAAGGTTGTACGTAATAAAAAGCAATTTTAGAAGGTAATGCAGATTTTCTGTGATCTGTTTTTAGCTTAAAGTTTCGCCATTCTCCCCATCACAAATAATGAGGTAGGAGCATTCAACACACTTCCGGTGAAAGAATAAATATAGTAAGCAAGAAATATGCATATTTTTTTAATCCAGAACTTCAAATCTTCAAACCCGGGGATACAACCTAAATATGATAAACCCAAGTAAAGGCTGTAATTACCATTTTGCCGGGTACAAAAAGAGAAATAAATTCAAAATAAAAAAATAAAAAAGAATCTTCTCAGATCGGCAGTTGAAATCTAATTTTAGAGATCCGTGAGAAGTAAGGTGGTGTCAAGTGTCGGAATTTAATCCCCCTGATTGGCTACACCCTATGCTAAATTTACTATCTAGCTAAAAAAACTATATAAATACCTGCCATTGCCATTTAAAAAAAAAATTATTTTATTTTTTATACTCTTATCTTTTAATAAAATGTTAGACTACACAGGTCAAAGCTCAATTACATCACTTAATTCACAATGCTCTTCCATCAAATCAGGTCGCTCTGTATGGTCAAAAATATCAAAGATCTTTCACTCAAGAAGTCGCTCAAGTTCTCGAAGCAGTACTAGCTCGCGTAGAATCAGTGGGAATTATAGTACCTCAAATCTTTCACAAGCCTCTTCCAAGTCTGATTCCGATAGCAGTTCATCACACCGACGTCATATAAAACAACTCGTACATGCTGATGAAGGTAGCCCACAAATGATGATACCTCCTTTCAGTCCAACTTATTTGAAGGCAAACGAATTCCCTTATTCAAACTTTTACATGAAGTTGCCAGACGGTAGATGGATGGTCAGATATAGAGACGGAAACCGTGATATCCTTCGCACAGATATCATGGAGGGCTACATGATCTAAATTTACACCTTAAAAGGAGGGACCTGCTGCAGTTATTATATCCATCCACTTTATATCCTTTCCATTTACTAAACACGGCAATCCTAACCTATCCCTTTCTCCTGAATTTACCTGCAATTATTATTTATACCATACCCTCATAATACATCATTGTATCAATCTCATTTAATCCTTTTGAACAAACTGTATGACTTGTAAATTATATTATCATTACATTTTTGTTCTTTGTTTTTTAAAAGCAAAGCTTGTATCTCATAAAATTGAATAATAAACACTTTACTATTTCAAAATACCATATTTTAACTGTTTGTTTAATACATATTATTTGTAAAATTGTTTAAATGAAACATTGGGCTTTTTTATATATATATCTGCTTGATTTTTATAAAAAACATGAGTCGAGTTGGACTTTTTGAGACTTGGCCTACCACACCACGATACTCCAATCTTGATATCATGAAGAAAAAATTAATAAGAGACACTATTTTATAAGTATTTAGCTGTTACCGAGGTTTTGATTTGAGATAATGTGGAGATCTGACTACGACATGACAAATCGGCCTTCTTCTCGGCTGAACCTCAGCTCCGTTAACTTGATCCCAAGTGCTGAGAAGAAATTCAGCTCTCGGGCCGTAATAATCTTTTTCGTTATCAAGTGCCTGCTTAGTGGTCGAGGTTTTTCTTAAAAAAATTTTCTTTTCGAGTTATGCTCCGATCAACTGGATTTGTCTGTCAATGTTAAAAAACGTTTCTGTGATTAAAGATGCAATCGTAAAAAATATTTTGATAACTGATTATATCAGCATAAATAGCTCAAATGTTCTACTTTTCGTTATTTACAAAAAATCCACCTTATTAATAAAAATCTATTAAATAGGTTTATTTAAATCAACCGGATTTCCTAAGCCAAAAAAAGTACACAATGACGAATGGCAAATGGCTTCTTTATCAATATAATCCAAGAACTACCAAATACACAATTACTTGTTGCTGAATAATGCTTGGACCCTTAAATTACATCTAGAAAAAAACTGCCATTGTTCATTTTTGTAATTTCATATTCTGGCCAGGATATTGGGCAAGCACAGTCTTTTGATTATTAATGTTTCATCATCATTTCTTCCCTATCTGATATTCGCCATTACTCCGTAAAGAAAGGGCCTTGAGTTACTAATGTCACTGTGCTTCATATTTTTTTTAAACTTTAAATTCTTACATAAATGCATAAACTGGTGTTAAATATATATATATATATACTAATTAATGATTCTATATTTACTTTATATCATTCAATCGAATGAAATTACAAAACCATAACGTAAATGCTAATAAAAAAAGACGATAAATATTGTCCATGGTTTTTTTTTATACATTACACGTGTTTTTGAATAAGAAAAAACTTCTTTTCTTCTTTTTTAGCTATTGTTATTTTCAGAAAACCTTTTAAAGAAAAGGGGTGAGGGTTCTCTTTCCATTTTAATTTATTTTAATGGTAGCAAAAAAGTATATCAGTTTGAAATCTGAGGTGAAATCGCCTTTTTTGGGAATATATTTATTTCAGGTTTGTAATAATATAAAGGCACTAAAAAAAGGGAAAGAAAAGAATCATCTCACATCTTGAATCTAAAAATAAGACGATGAAATCTATATTTTCATAAGCTTTTTTAACTATTTGTGATGAAAGCATTGCGAAAGAAATAAAGTTGCTATTCCAATTCTATATAAATATAAATAGGAATTTCAAGTACCACCAACCAAAAAAGTAGGTGCCCTTTATCAATAAAACATGAATGAGGTACATTTTCTTCTGGCATGTCTGTATATATTTTTATACCATTATTTTTATTTAATAGTTAGTCCACCAGTTGATAACACAAATGCTGTTAGCAAATAAACCCAAATAGCCCATCTTGTTATATAAAGAGAAATCATTTTCTTTTTTTAAAGATAGATAAACAATCTAATATTTAAAAAGCAAATACCAAGGCAAATTAAGCTTTTAGTTTTATTGATACCTTAAGTTTACCAACGGTTATACAACATGAGAGAAAATAGACTTAAATAGAAAATATAATGCTGCATAGCCTTTTTTCTGAAGCATTGTTCTGTATATCTAAAGTCGATCAAAGCACAAAATACAACAAATGTACTTTATTTAGAAACTAATTTTTACAAGAATAATCACAAAACCATCTGTACAAACTAAATCACTGTTGCACTTGTTCAAGGGAAATACTAATACAGAATTATAAAGTTGATTCCATAAAATTAACAACTAATATAAAAACAAGCTTAGATTCTGAAGCACTTTTTATTTGATTGGGCCGAAGGCCAAGTTGGGGTACTGGCAATAAAAGGATCAAAAAATAGGTTATTCTTAATTTTCCAGACTGAGAAAAAAAACTAATAAATCTGTGGGGACACACTGTGCGACAGGTACATTATATTAATTTTTGCCTTGTGATACACACTCAGCCCAATTGCTAAGTTTCCTTTATGCTTGAGTCTGATCTTTATCCTAATGCAAGGTTTTTATATTTAATAATATTACATTCAAATTAAAATCATTGGCAATTATTTTATTTTTATTTCTTCTTTATACACATTATACCGCTTAAACAGAATTGGTTGCTCCAACATGTAATTGTCTGCTTATAAGTCTTGAGGCGTAAATGTACTAACCGCCACTGTCGTGAAACCGAAATCGACATTAGTGACAAAAGCATTGGTCGATAATTATAGATGATGATTACAAGCAAATTGAGTATTGTGCTAAATTATTTAACGTTCCTGAGCCTTCAACTTTAAACTTGTACTCGGTAAAACTGAAGAAAAAAAAATAGGCCAAAAAAAAAAGTCATATTTAAATAAGACAAATGATTTTTTTTATTTTTCATTTCTTTTCTTCTGGCTTTTCTATTACTGTGGCTTTCGAGCTTTATTTACTTATTAGGGTATGACGTATGAAAATAAGATGTATCAAAGAAAAGACCGCATCAGATCAAGTATATTTTCCCGTATTTTTAATTTATCAGATAACCAAAGCCAAGACGTCGACAATGACAGTGTTGCAGAAGAAAGCATCTCAGGAGAAGAAACACGACGCTTAACACAATCAACATCGTTAAGAACACAAAGCTCGAATAAAATAGAGATGAATAGCTATATACAAGACGACAGTATTTCCGATATAGAAATTCCTCTTCGTCGACAAAGTCGCCTATATACTCCATATCATGAGAATCCATCTCCGGTTCCTTATGGAATGTCCAATAATAGACTATCAAATCAACAAATACACGGTGACTACACCAACTCTCACCTTACCCGATCCGTTTCATGGAGCCCTCAAAAGCAACAAGAACAACACCAAGAGCAGCCATTGCGGAGCAATAGACCGCTAACAATGATCAACGATCAAGATACTAGATCAGACGAATCTATACACAAAACGATACCCGACCGTAGAGCAAGTAGGAACTATGCAAATGATCCAGAGGCGCAAGCAAAGTTAAATTATCTTTTAAGTACTGAAAGAAGATTTTTTATCCGGCGAACATCGATGATTGACAGAAAACCTCCTCCGCTATAGCTATACATTCTCCTCTAGGGCTCTTTTCATTTTATTAATAATGTTAATTATAAAAGTGAAGAGAGAAAAACAAACAAGTATTTATTTTAATATATTTAAGCTTATTTTATATATACTAGAAATTATGAAGCGGTATAACCTTATTTTTCATATCTGCACCTTTGCCCCAACTCGTTAATGGTATTTTTTTTTATCATATGTAAACTCTTTTTTCAAGTTACTATTATTGTGTTGTATGAAAATATGATATATTACTACATGAATAAAATGATACATGCTGTGATGTATTTTGCACAGTGACGCGCGACACAGGTAACGCACTCGCTTCCGCTACTTACTGTTGACATTTTTAATCATGATTTTGATATTATCACCATTATCATTATCATTATTGTTTTACAGATGGCCTTTTTTTTATCCAAGTGTAGTTCAATTATCACCAGATTGATCAAGAATCTTTGCTTATCATTCCATTCTTCTTTTTCTTAATATTGTCAGCGATTACCAATGTGATAAACTTCTCTTCTTTATGTTGAAATTGTATATAATAAGTTGGGCAAGATTTTTTATTAAATAGAAATTTTTTGTATCTTGAAAATCCATTTTGTATGGAAAACCCGACGCACATGTTCAATTATGCACAACAAAAGTGAAAACAATATGATTAAACCTCAGTGATACACAGTAGATATTCCACACTGCCCAAAGTATAGAGATGACAAATGATTATGTCATATATTTATGCTTGTTATTATATGTTGTTACAGCATTGATAAAAGATATGTTGCTGTTGTCGTCGGATATGACTAAAGCTGGCAGCGAGTCGGTTCGAACAAATGTTCGTACGTTCGAATCGAATATTTTGAGAACAAATTTGATTCAGACTCGTGACGAGCAAATTAGTCTTTTACGAATAAGTTACGAATAAGTTACGAATATGGTTCGAACCGTTCGAACAATATTGTGAGTCACCACCAATCGAAAATTAGCTTAATAATGATCTGTTGATGGGTTTGCTGTATTTAGCAGTATTTGTTGATCAACTATTTCATCAAACAGATGTACAAGTTTAGCCATCAGCCTTGTAAATATAATATGACGGTACCCATATTCTGCGTGAATAGAAGCGCTTTATTAGACTATTATTAATAAACTATTATATAATGTCATCCAATCAACCGAATAGTGAAATAAGCGATACTTCAAACTTTGTATTTGGACCTTCCTCCTCCTCAGATACTTTTCCTCTTTCAATTGTTGGCCCAGAGCAACATTTTTTTTCTATTCCGTGTACTGGCCCAAATCAACGACCTCCTTTGAGAAATGTAAGCAACTGGAATTCCGGAAGTCCCCTAAGCCCAGAACATTCAATTCTACACAATAATGACGGCAACATATTCACCACTATATTGTTAACATCTGGAGATTTAACAGCTCGCATTCCTGTACCATTTCTGGGAAATCGTATTAGCAAACAAGTTGGCTATAATCAAAACAGAACTGGAAAACAAACTGCGTGGTATTTCTTATACGGTTACGGTGTTTGGTATGATGAGTATATTTATTGTATTGTATCAAGAAGGGACCGAACTGCCTGCGTTAAACGATACTCTAGTCCTGACAAGTGCTCAACCAGTTTCATAAAACATTTAAAACAAAAGCATGGGACCACTGAAGAGAAGCGTAGGTTATTTTTATCTTCTATATTTTTTACTTGTTTCTTAATTAATTCAAAACATCCATTTAAAAAACATAGATAACGTTATTATGAAGATGGTCGAAGAGAGTGTCAAGAATGGCACCCTAAAAGATATCAACGAAGATATCTATTACTTTGTTAAAAACAAATATGAAAATGAATCTACTAGTTTGGATTACACGATATTATTAGACAAAGAGAAGGCTAGAAATGACTTCGCCGCCGAAATCTTCAGTAAAGAAAATTTCCAAAGAAAATTGATCAAATTTATGCTACATAACAGGCTTCCGTACGACTTTATTCATGAAAACCAGCCTTTTCAAGAGCTGCTGAATTTTTGCAACAATTCAACAAATTTACACGAAAAAAAAATCATTGAACTTCCGTCAAGAAACACTGCAAAGAGGATTATATTGGATCTATATGAAAAAACAAAAAACCGGGTTAAAGATTTATTACAGAAGCAAGACTCGTTATGCTTTACTGTTGATGGATGGAAATCGCCAAATGGTGATGACTATTTAGGTATCACATGCAATTATATTGAGAAAGAAACATGGCTGCCACGACAATTTACCATTGGATTCGAATGTATTTCAGACCACTCACACCGGTAATAAATCAAAATACGCAACTAGAAACAATTTTCATGCGCATTATTACAATTTTGATATTTATGTACTTAACTAGGTCGTTATCTTGCAGAGAAATTCTTGGAAGTCTTGGACAATTATTGTATTACCTCGTTATTGTTCTGTATCACCACTGATAATGACTATAACATGAGTAAGATGGGGAAAGGAATTGAAAACATCAAATTCTCGACCTGACTTTGATTTTAATTCTACTCGCCAAATGATCCCTTGCTTCGCTCATATCCTTAATATTACTTGTCAAGAAATGCTTAGCAACGGTTTGAAATCTAGCGCTCCTGATAGCAATAACGATGATATCTACACCATCAAGCAAGCATTAGAACAGCAAAATACAGCTGAAAATAAAACAAGTCCTGTAAATAAAGTCAGGAGAGGATGCATAAAAATAAAGTACGTAAAAGTTAGTTAATATGTTAACTTTATATGTTTAACAGAGCAATTTTCTAGATCAACCTCAAAGTTGGAATCCATGTTTGCGGCAGCCAGGGAACCATTCTGTTTACCAAAACTAATGTTAAAGTATGACTGTAACACTCGTTGGGGAAGTACATTCGACATATTATACCGATACCAGCAACTCTCTGATGCATACAAAGCAACTCTTATGCAAGAAGCGAACGCAAAGGAGACCTATCTTCTCTCAGAAGAAGAAGAAACTCACATCAGAAACTTATGTGATTTGCTACAAACATTTTACACTATAACTACATGGCTATGTTCTCAACGGTATAAAACAAAATAAATTTTATTGATTGATGGAGTAACTAAATCACATATGTTTAGATACACTACTATAAATCGAGCAATTATTCTTTTTAACACCATCATGGATATCTTGGAAGATCATTTAATTTTAAGCAAAGATCCTCTGGTAGCTAGAGCATCAGAACTTGGCCTGACAAAGATCCAGAAATACTATTCTCGCGTGGATGCAAACGATATCTATTCATGTGCGACCCTATTGGATCCGATGCTGAAGTTTTCGTGGTGGAAGGAAGAAGAATGGGAAGAAGATATAGCTGATAAAAAAATGGAAGGAGCAAGAAATTGCTGGAGAGATTTTCTAGCCCGTTATTATCAGGAGCAAAGTGAAGTTAACTTTACTCGACGCAATTCTCCAGTCAGCCAACAAGATAATAATAATAGTGAAATTCTAGCAAGGTAACTTTTAATATATAGCTACTATGTATTTATTTATATTTTAATCTACTATTTAATTTTTAAATGAAGTTCCCAAATGAGTAGTATGTTAGTATCGAGAAAACGAAAGCAAAAAATGACTAGTACTCTTACATCATCCGAGCACAAAAGGTCTCATGTGTTAAGCATTAACGAAAAAGTACAATTAAACAAAGAGCTAGATCTGTATTTGAACGAAGAAGTGCTACCGTTCCGAACCATTGACAATCAAGAATTTGATTTCCAGACATCTACAAATCAGCAGCCTAACAACGATACTATTGAAATTCACCAGCAAGATGTGCTTAATGAAAGTGGATACTCTTATGATATTCAGCAAGAAACACACGATCATATAATTTTTAAAACCAATACGTCCGCCAAAGAAAACACAACAGTATCAAGAGATTCTCTAGACTCTGGTTTACAATATGCAACATCTCCTCTTATGTATTGGAGAGAAAATCAATTTCGGTTCCCTATGCTATCACAAATGGCTAGAAAATATTTGGCTGTAAACGCCACTTCCGTTCCATCAGAAAGGTTATTTAGCAATGCTAAAAGGATTACGAATACATCAAATGCCAATTTATTAGCCGAAAATGTCAAAATTAACGTACTAATGAATTGCTGGTCAAACGAAATTGGAAAGCAAGAAATAATCTCTTATCTTTGATATCTTTATTATGTGTCTTTATTTTTATAATATTTAAAAGCTGTATGTAATATAATCAGTAACATACGAATCAGCACCAGCATTATTATTGTCTCTTTTATTGTTTTTTATTCGAACGGTTCGAACCAAATAAAAAACAATTTTGGATTTGTGACTTGGATTCGTAACAGATTTGTAACAGATTCGTAACAGATTCGTTCGAATTGTTCGAACAAAATCGATTCGCTGCCATCTTCAATGCAGTCATAATAGATGTTTATCGTATTGTCGTCGAAAGCGGATTTTTAAATACCCGTCTGGTGACTTTTGGAACACAGAAAGATAGCTTTGTTTGAGCATTCTGCAACTGAAGCATCTTTCTTTTTATTCTTTATCAAAAAATCAAAAAAAAAAAAAAAAAAA